>JAODAL010023333.1:0-62869 GCA_025379985.1 Phyllomedusa bahiana | reverse complement strand
CCAAAACCCCAAAAATCTCTGGACTCCCAAGAATTGAATGGGATTGGTTTAGGCAAGCGGCAATTTTCAGCTAAAAATTTCCCAAAAATTTTTTTTGGCGGGGAAGTTTCCCTGAGCAGCGCTGCTTTTGATACTATAAGACGTGATGGTTTTGGCTAGTGATTCCAGAATCTTAGGAAGGTGAATATTTTAAAGGGTTGTCTACTACAAGGATTGCTTTATTAAAGATCTTTGCAAAAAAAAAAGTAAATTTCCCATAAGTGTCCACTAACGTTTTTTCTACCTATTTGAGTCCCTTCGTATGGCTGCATCAGCTCCTGGGGTCATATACTAAGCCCCTGCTTATCTCCCTTAGAGGTGAGGGCTGGTTCCCCAATACGACCTGGCTTTACTGGCACCTGATAGAAGCCAGTAAACACCCCCCTGAATTAAAAAGGGAAAACAGGACTGAGGTAAATGAATAATGTATGAGAAAACCCCTTTAACAACTCCTGGAAATCCAAAAAGCCAACCGGTAAACAATATTTTGGTTGGTTTCTAATTTGGGGATCCCATCGGCTTATTCTGGGGTGTCAGTTATTCCTTGGAGGCCCCTTTCGTTCGGGCTTGGGTTGAAGGGCTTTAGGTGTTCTATACAATGGTTGACCCCATTCCTCATGTGGATTTCCTTGGTAAGGTTTGGTTTTTCCAAAGGTGCCGGATTCACCCACATTCATTACTGCCCTTTAAGACTCGTTTCTGAAAAAATGAATAGTTTTGTCCTGTGAGGTTAAGAGGGAAAATGTTCACACGTTGGAAAGGGGCTGTTATCCTAACCAGGCAGATGCGGGGTCTACTTACAGGGTGAACTGGGTTCTGAAAAGACATGGGACATCTGTTCACCCATGGGAAAGGGAAAAAAGGGGAACAAGCAGAAAAAACCCGTTCACCCGTGGAGTTTTTGGGAATACACTTTTCGAGTTGGGAATTCTAAACTTGGTGTACAGAACAATTTCCAGCTACTTGGGTATCCCCCCCCAAAAACTGTTTTTTTAAGGTGCCCGGTTTGGGCATCCACTTGATGGTGAGGCTTAATATGGATAAATGGGAGATAAGCTTCTGACAATCTGCAGGAGTAATACAGCTTTAGTTGGGGACTGGGAGAATCGCTTGTTCAAGGATCTAGGTGATTTGAAGATCATAGACTATAGAACAGAATGCAGTGTCAATCAGCTGCCTCTAAAGCCAGCAGGATGTCATGTATTGAGGTATAGACTACTGTTCTGCAAAGAGCTAGTGTTGCCTTACCTGGGATACACTGCTCTGTAGATGCCCTAAAGCTGGATAATATAGAGTTGAGCAACTAAACTGATAATGGGCAGAGAAGGTCTTGGTTGTAGGAAAGATTAAAACAGTCTTGGATATCTAGAGCAGTGTCCCCCCAACTCCAGTCCTCAAGACCCACCAACAGGTCATGTTTTCAGGATTTCCTCAGCATTGCACAGGTGATATAATTGTCAGTGCTTTGTGTGGGAGATTCTGAAAACCTGACCTGTTGGTGGGTCCTGAGGACTGGAGTTGAGAAACACTGATGTAGACAGATTAATCATGCCTCTTTATATACATAACTGGCCCTTAAAGATACTCGTCTTTTGACAAGAAAAATGTATGGCCTCTAGAGCAGTGTCCCCCCAACTCCAGTCCTCAAGACCCACCAACAGGTCATTTTTTTCGGGATCTCCCACTGAATCACTGACCAAAAATGTATCACCTTGCAACACGAGGAAACCCTTAAAACTTACCTTTGGGGGCCTTGAGGACTGGAATTGAGAAAAAAGTAAAAAATTGGTCCAGCACTGAAGTCCTATATACCAATAACCAAGATGGCCAAATGCATCAGAGCATCCATAGGTGAGGCAGCCAAACCTCACTTCCAGTAGTCACGAAAGATGAAATTGCGGACGTCGGCATAAAAGGCTTTAATGAAGAATCAAAAGTACAACAGGTGCAACGTTTCGGCTCAAAGTGATTGCAGATCCTTTTTCAAGCATGCTTGGAAAAGGCTCTCACTTTTTGAGCCGAAACGTTGCACCTGTGGAATTGAGAAACACTGCTCTAGAGGAAGAAGCTTAAAGGGGATATATCGCTTCATCAGTTTGTGTTTCAATGTAATCTTGGCTCTTCAAATCCAGGGGCGTTTCTTCCCTTCCCAGCTGGGTGTTAAATGAAGGGGGATATCACCCCCCCCCCTTCACTGTTCATGCTTGCTCCTGAGTCAGTGTGCTGCCCCACCCCCGAGTCGTTCCTCTCCCTATGCAGTCTTATTTTGTAAGAGCTGTATGCTTAAATGACACACCCTGCGTTCAGTCCAGACAGTCTTCTATGAACTCGGAGCACTGATTTCTTCTCACAGGTGGAAGTTTGTTACAGTTGAATCCAGTCTTCTATGAACTCATACAGAGCAGCACAGATCTGTCTCCTTTGTATTTGTACACGCAGGAGCATTAGGCACTGAGGCACAATTCTGCTGTTTTCTGATTGTAGAAGCAGCTGCAGTGTTACTGTGGAGCTGCTGGCTGTGCTGAGTGAATGTTTGCCGGCTCCTTATTCTGAGTGAAAGAGGCAGGAATGCGCGCTCCTGTGAATACGACCGGGGCCCTGACCATGTAAATTAGTAGAGCTAGCAGCCAATGAAATGAAAGGAGGTGGGAGCCAACCGGCACTGGGGGACAGGGTTTACACAAAGATGAGGGAGACAGTGAAAACAAGACAGCTTTGCTAATGACATCCAATTGCAGAGTTGCTTGTTTTCACTTCCCCCTTATCTGAGACCATTTAATGTAATGATACAACCCCTTTTTAAGGGTATGCTCACAAGATATTGCACTGCAATTCCCCCAGAGTATGCTTTGAGTGCTGTTTTCTAATGTATTGCCCAACACATACTGTGTGCCCCTAAGATGGAGTCACTACTTTCAGGCACTGACACAGCAAGGAAAGTGGAAGTAAATGGGAGCCAGACTGGAGCGCTGTAAGTACAGCAGGCGTATAATGGTGCGCACAGGTACCCACAGTTATATGCAGTGTGGCCCTACCCTACATCTCCAGAACAAGCCTCCTTTACCAAAAGAACTCGGGGGCCCGGGCTGCTCACAGCAGAAACGGGCGAGGGCTTCAACGAAACTTAGACCGTTACTTAGAACAAAATTATAGCACTTATATAGATATTCTTGATTTAAATAATTGTCAGACTCGGTGAAAACAGACTGAATTGGGGCCAAGATCAGCGCTGCTTTAGGGTTCTAGATTTCTGGATCCATATTGGGGGGGGGGGGGGGGAAAAGGTTTCAAAACTCTCTACCCCTCCCTTTCAGTCGCATCTCCCTGCCCTTGGTCAAACTTGATGGACATGCCCCTTGTCCTGCATGACACTATACCGTAGCTCTAGAGGTTTTCTTGCCCCCTTAACACCTGTTTTGTTTGCAGGTTGGCGATAAGGTGATGGTCATCAGCAGATACGGCTTGTGGCAAGAGCTGGTCACTGTGCCAGCCAATCGCACATTCATCATGCCTGAAGGAATGAGTTTCGAGGAAGGTGCCGCCTTTCTGATAAACTACATCACTGCCTATATGATTATATTCCACTTTGGGAACCTGAGACCAAAACAGAGCATCCTCATTCACATGGCAGCAGGTAAGACCTCATATGGGGGCTGAGGTTAGTAAGAGAAGACTTCTAGATGTTCACACACTTTAGCCGGAATGAATTATTTGGGTTTAAAAATAGGTTACTACCACTTCCTGCTGAGATTACCGCCAACCCGGGACATGTGCGGCTCTCATTGGCCATAAGTGTGCACCCAGAAGCGCTTGACCTTTAATGGCTCATAATGCCACATTCCACGCACTGACCTCACTTCCTGCTTTAGTTCATGCCAAGCGCTTAACACGCTTCCTTTCCTCTTCCTGCATGTAATGATCTCTCTTCCTGTCCAATTATGGTACTTCCTGTTCAAGTATTGTACAGGAAAAGAAAATAAATCTGACTACAAAGACATCTAAACAAAAGTGAAGGGACGGCCGCCTTATTTTATCCAGTGCAACCTTGTAAAGTTAACCTGTTAACATGTTTATGGTGTAGGGCTTGTTCACACTGACTATACACTCCGTGTTACAAGCGCTTTTTGGATCCTTCTTGGGGTCCGCTCTGTCGGGGTCTCACTGCGGTCTATGACGAACACGGAGCAGCGTTCACATGAGGGATCGCCATTGCATGTGTTTACTCAAAGTGAACAAGCCCCAAGTGTCCAAGTGATAACACAACCATTAGGAGTAGTCTTCATACATTGTGGACACCAAGCCTAGCAGACCATTTCCATGTCAGGAGTCAGTCTATATTAACAGTACATAGACTCTTGAAGGACTGGCTTAGCAAATTTTGTTGGATTCAGCTGTAGCTCTTAATGAGGCTGTAGACCATAAAATAGGGATTTTAGCTTGTATGGACTTGGCACTACCTCTTTATTACTGTATCTACTTTTAGGGTGTTTTTGGTGTAGAAATGTACAGCATTAATTGCTGTCTTTCTACATGGAAAAACGCATCCAAAAAACACTGAAAGAACCCTTAGGGCATGTTCCCACGGCACTGGTTTTCGGCCGGTTTTTCAGGTGGTTTTGCAGACCATCTGAAAAACCGTCTGAAAATGAGCACAGTGGGCTCCTATCGAAAACCCATGCAGCAGTCCCCACTACACTGGTTTTCCATCTGACTTTTTCCGCCCGCAAGACATTGTACCTGCACATTCTTCCATCCGGTTTTCACCGGAAACCATGCTTGTGAAGGGGGAGTTCTTTTCTCCGTTCATAGCAGAGAAAAGCTGTCCTCCCCTCACGGCCGTAGGGACGGCCGCCAAACAGGACAAATAATGGTCTGATACACCGACCGGTATTTGTCCCTTTCTGCGTGAACGCGCCCTTAGGCCATGTTCACACGGCTTAAAACTGGACGTATTTCAGTCTGTAACTACGCGCCGGAGTGTGCAAATTATGGGCTGAAAACGGCCCAGTCATTACGGTAATCCAGTTCTCATAGAGAACTATGGATTACGTCTCCTCTCCCTCCTCGGCAAATACGCCAAGGGGGCAGATAATTGACATGTGAATTACTAGCGGCGTATACGCACAGCTGGTAATACAAGTCTATGGGCCGGCGAGGTGCCGGCTCCCGCCCCCAGCCACATGGTGTAATTACGCCCTGCAAATACACCGTGTGAACCCAGCCTAACAGTTAAACCACAGCTTCTGTAGAAGCAGCAGAAGTCCTGTGCTCTACAGACATTTAAGACCTAACCAAGCTTAGACAGGAGTGCTATGCTCCCAGAATGCATTGCTCTAGACAGAAATCGGCTCTGGATTCTTGTTAAACAAAGAATAAAAGTAAAAGATAAATCAAAGTATCTAAATATGAGGAAAAATGTACAAACTGCCATATTGAGCACCTGATGGTGAAATCTTGAGTTGGCCTTAAGGGTCTGGCAGATTAGCCAGTTGACTGTCCATTCCCATTTTATTATAACAAATATTAGATCAGATTCTCCCACTCCCCCCAACCAGTTAAACTTAATGCAGTTCACCCCATAATTAAACATAACACCTATACACCAGCTCCATGATGCCCGTTTCGGCTGATGGATGTGGTTTGTGTAGGTTTTGTGTAATTTCCCCTCCCAAATCCCATGTAACTCCTTTAATTATGGACTCCACCTACATGCATGGTGTAAATTGTCCACTTCACCGAAAAGCTTTAATCTGCCCCTTAAATCTTTATGGTGCTTTTGAAGGGCCTGGAGGACACAACCATGGTTCTTTGCTGCCTCATGCACAATGTATTTTCCACCCACTTAGAAGGAATATGGGAATTCCAGGAATTTCCAGAGCAAATGACATGAATCCAATGCTTGTGCGGACAGTACAACAGCTCTTAGAGGACTGACCTGACTGCAAATCTGCAGAAAATGGCTTAATGTGGAACAATAACCCTTCACCAGCTCAGTGTGACTAAAGATAATGCTTGTGGTGACCCTGTCCTGTTCATGGACTCTATTTAGCTTTATACAACTTCAAAGATGTAGCACATCGGCAGGTGTACAAACATGGGCGCATACTGGGAGGTCAAGAGGCTTCTTAACCACAATCTGGCCTAAGGGGTTAACAAAGATTAGAAAGTAATGCTTTTTCTGACTTGGTGCCCTTGCCTGTCGGCTGTATCTGGTAATGCTGCTCTGCCTTGTTAGGCATTCAGATCATTTCATTTTCTCTCTCAACAGGTGGTGTTGGTACTGCAGCCATTCAGCTCTGCAAGACTGTGAAAGATGTCACAATATTTGGGACGGCATCTGCTTCCAAGCACGAGGCACTTAAAGAGAGCGGCGTTACTCACCCAATTGACTACAGGACAAGCGACTATGTGGAGGAAGTCCGAAAAATCTCCCCTAAAGGTAAATGCTGACAACTGTGTGCACCAAAGGCAGTATCATAAGCCATTATACAGCTGACCACACCATACACTACAGAACCACAGGTCCTGATTTGGCCTAAGTCATTTGAGGTCCCATTATCACTGTTGCAAGTGAGGGTCCAGTAGGCTCGGTTTCTCCTCTTGTAGGTTGCTGGTCTAGAGTTGCAACAATTTGACTCTGCACATGTACCTGGAAGATGAAGTTTCCCTGTGTTAAGGACCCTTTTTGGTTTCCAGAAACGCTTCACCAGCCTAGATAACTATTACTACTACTAGCAAACCCTTTTTTTGGAGGGGTTACTGCATAAGGTTCTCCTGTTTGGATATGTATTCCTGGTCTGCCCATCTATAACACAGTATGCATCTATATTCCAGGTGTAGACATAGTCTTGGACCCACTAGGAGGATCGGACACCTGTAAAGGATACAACTTATTGAAGCCCATGGGAAAACTGGTCATTTATGGTAAGTTCTACTGAATGTATAAAACTACCATAATTTTCGCACTATAAGGTGCACCGGATTATAAGGCGCATTATCAATGAGCGCCTGCTAAGTCGTCTAGGTTCATATATAAGGCGCACCGGATTATAAGGTGCGGGGCTCCTGCGCACAGCTGTACGTATCACCACATGCAGTGACGCTCCTGACTACGGAGGCCATATAGGCCATGCTCCATATTTCCGTGCCGTATTGCGGCCGCAATAGTCGGATTTACAATGGTCCTGCCACTTATTGTGCCGTATTTCACATCGGAATCACCCCATGTAAAGAATGGGGATTGTAATTCTGTCGCGAAATACGTGCCAGTGACACTTATTTGTAACTGATTTCGGAACGTATTTATGATCGGAAATCGGTTACAAATCAGTTGCAAATAAGTGTCACTAAGCTGTAAATACATTCTGAACAAAGCCTAAAAACCCAAGTGAATTGATTCATATATAAGGCGCACTTTCAATTTCTGAGGCTTTTATGTGCGCCTTATAGTCCGAAACATACGGTATAGTGTTGCCATCAATTTGTTTGCCTGTTTAATCCATAGGGTTGGCTCTGCATATTCACAGGGCAGTGAAGTATCTCCTCTTGTAAAGTGTCCCCCAGCTTACACGTGATGTGTCCAGATATGCAGACAATGGTGCCCCAGCTCAAGGCTAAGCCTTATTGTGATAGAGGGGAAGCAGTGATCCAGCCATGGCTGACCTCTCCTCCCGGCCGCTCACCACATAGTTTCACATGCTACACAATATCCATTGTGAATTCTGACCGGGCATTTCTCCTTGAAGAATAGAGGGATTCTGTTCACACTGGTTGGATGCTTGAGGGGATGGATACAGACTTCACACTCATGGTATTTCCGCATGAGCTGTGTTGTAGAAGACCTTGGTGGGATGTTAACCCATTAAGAGTAACATCTATGAATTGCTGGGTGGTCCTGAATACCCAATAGGTTTCCAGGTCTAACATTGCAAACTAGAAGGACCTCCTGGTCAACTTTAACATTTTCTCCTGCACAAGGGAAGAAACCTATCACTATAGCAGTGGTTTCTGCTTCCAGTGCAACCTCCATTTCTATTCCCTATCCCTTATTCCTCTGCTTCAGGATACCAAAACCTGTGCAGGACTCCTTTCTCCAGACACATGACCAACAAGAGCTGGGCCCCTTTCTGAAGGCCATGGCATAGTCTCTCCATTGTCTACAACCAGAATTACCAAGAGTATCTTTGTATCCCTTTTAATGTCCTGCTGGCCGCTGCTCCAGCTTCATGGAGTCCTGGATGGTGGTTCTGCCTGAACAGTAATTTGGAGTTATCCAGTTCCTGTGAGACTGGGCAGATTTTTCATCTGGAAATCTGACATGTACAGCTGTGGTGATGGCTTTCATAGGGAAAAAAGATGGATGGTCTACATGGAAAGTTATGCATTGTGCAAACATGGTCCTATAGCCTCTACATTGCCCAGGTTAGTGCTTGGGAGTTGCTAGCATCTTGTGTGACCAGTCGCTTGCACCTGGACTCCATCCACTCAAGCACATACCCAGTTTCCCTGAAAATAAGACATGGTGCATTTTTTTGCCATTCAGAGTTTGGCTGCTTATGCTGATGTTTGATGACATCACTACAGTATATTAATACATGTGGATTTTTGTTCAACTGTAAATGTGAATTCTTGTTCATGGTAAAATAAGACATCCCCTAAAGTCTTGGCTCATCTTTAGGAGCAAAAATTAATGACACGGTCTTATTTTCGGGGGAACAGGGTAGTACTGCATGCAAGGGTTGTATAATATTGCTCGCTATGAGATGTGATAATGGCTTACTGACTGGTGTCTTTCTCAGGGGCGGCCAACTTGTTGACTGGACAGAAGAAGAACATAATGGCGCTTGCCAAGTCTTGGTGGAACCAGTTCAGCATAAATGCCATGCAGCTCATTGCATCAAACAAGGCAGTGTGTAGCTATCTTCTGGGCCGTCTGGATGAGGAGACCGAGCTGCTTGCAGATGTTGTCACTACACTGCTTGATCTTTATAAGCAGGGGCAGATTAAGCCAAAAATTGACAGCGTATATCCATTTGAGCAGGTAAGAAGACCACCAGCCTAATTGTGGAGACTCGATAGTGCAAGGCTGCATCCCCACGGCAGAGACTAATACCGGTCGGATTATCTGACTGGTATTTGCCCGGTTTTGCAGCTGTGCACACGGACACCGGCGGATGGTTTTTCTCTATGGTTTGCAGAGAAAAGCCCTCCCCCCCTTTGCATTCTACATGTTCATTCTTCTGCACGGTTTTCGAGCGGCATATGAACACGTCAATGTTTTTCGGACCGCCCGGCAGAAAATCCGTGCAGTGGGGACCGCTGCAATGATTTCCATAGAGGTCTGTTCTAGGGTTTGACAGACTGTTTTCCAAACCAAAAACCCTGGCCGTGGGGACAAGCCGTAACAGTTTCTAAATATTCAGCTTAATGTCTCCCTTAGGACACAGCAGATGAACCTAGCACAAGTCTGCATAGCTAGAGCAGCTTATATGCTGTCATATATCCCTTTTGGCAACAGGGAGCAAAGTAAAAGTTTACCAAAACACCCTACCACACTTCCTGCTATTCAAACAACTCGGCGTCTTAAAGTGGCCATTTCCATATGAAGTACAATGCAGGCCTTAAAAGGTACAAGATGAAACAAGGAATTTGAGTGTTTAGTGATTAATCCTAAACTAATCACAAACTAAAACTAGACAACAGGCACTTAGAAATGTGGACCCCAGGTGGCTTCCTAAACCAGATAATTTGCCTAAAATTGTGCTGAAAATGCAAAATTATTTTACTTTAGCAGCAAATCTAAGGGGACATTCACACTTGAGACATTTTGCAGCTAAATGCCTCAAAAGAAGTCAAACAATGTAGAAGTACAGCTATGGACTGCAATGTAAAATAGTCTTCAGACAAGTGTATCTTTCATCCGCACCAAAAAGAATTGACCTGTTAACATGCTGTCCAATCCTAAAGAACTAACACCACAAAGTATAGGAGGCAAAAATCTGCCTCAGTCCACGTAGTTTACATGTTCAAATTTGGTGCTGACCCGCATGGAATCTGGTACCGACCTCCATTTTAAAGTGTGTGAACATGTATCCTTAGTATCAGCAAAATAGGCTTTAAAGCATAGAATTACATTTACAGTAACAGAATGCATTACATTTCTCATCCAGCTGTGAGCAGTATTAGGATATGTTAACACGGCGTAATTTCAGCACGCATTTCGCTGTGTATTTGCGCTCTAATACAGGTGAGACGTGTGCCGAAATTACAGTAATCCATAGTTCTCATAGAGAACTGTCATACGCCTCCTCTCCCCGCTCGTACAATACAATCTTATAGTAGGCGCGGGGAGAAGGGACGTGTCCTGTATGGGGTCGGCGGTCTAGCTGATCAGCGTGGGCTCCCAAGACACACTATATGTATTACGGCACATACTGTACATGCCGCAATAGATTGTGTGAACGTAGCCTTTTCCAGCAGAACTGAACGCAGTTCTGGAATGTCATTGGAACTGGATGAAGACCTCTTACACGTGGCGTAGTCAGAAGGCTTTACTGCTCACTGACTTGGATTTCTATATGAATTGTACTTTCAGATTCTGTATGACCCTGAAAAAGTTTGGTTTTTTCATTAGTCTGTTATTGAAATAAGGGGATGATCCCTCACTGAGCTAGAACAAATGTATAATGGTCATGTAGGCACGGTCTGGTAGAACTGACCACTCCATGGTACTGATCCATAGTTTCTTGTGCCTCTCATAGTGTTGGAGGCCAAATGTTTTTTTAGTTGGAATCTTAATTCCTGCATTTATTTCATGAGTAATCGAATCCAAATCAGTAGGCAAAGGGCACCTATGAAGTCACATGACCTGCTTTATGGGCTGGCAGGGATAAGCGGCCTTGGTTGTCACTCTTGTGATTTGTGTTCACTTTAAGTCCAAGTTCCTGGCTTTCATAGAAGCTGAATACTGGAAAAAGCAGAAGCCAACACTGCAGGAAACTAGTTTTGGGTCAGACCCTTGGTCTCCAGCCTGGTACTGTAGGTTAACACCCCATACTTGAGGAGCTGTTTTCATTGTTGCTTATCATTTGGAAAACTTCAAAGGAAAAGTCTATGGTGTGCTCTTCTGCACTTCCCTTTCTGAGACCGCTATCTCTATTGCTTCCCTCCGTGCTGACATCTGGCAGCTGCTCCAACAAACTCAAGCCAATATCCAGATGTCTTTACTATTGGGACACTTCCCTCATGTTATGGGAACTTTTAGCTCGTTCCACCCAGTCTCCCACAAGCAAAACCCAACTTTTAGTTGAAAACTTTTAACCTCTTTGTTTTCAGAGTAGACTTATAAATGAACATCAAATATCTGACTTGTATCTTCACATTCACTTAGACTCCATGGTGCAATTCCATAGCGATTAAAGGCGTTTTACATATTGGGCATTTCTTACAACACTGTAATCTTGTAGCAGATGAGTGGAGAATACTTCTATAAGTGGATATTGGTGATGCATAGCACTGGATCATGGTATAGCATTCCGGGTGAACACATCTGAATGGTGGTATCTTGGATATTGGGAGTCTCCAGACTGGTCTCAAGCCCTTTTGTCTTCTGCTGAAGCTTTTTTCCATGGTCAAATGAGACTTCATCAGATGAGACCAATAGGAGAAGACCCAGTCTAACTTTTGCTATATATAGGATAGTCTTTAGGATAGCCCAATTGTGGGGGGTGGAAGAGGTGAGGTGGCAAGTGGTTGATCAGATGGTGTGTGAAATACATGACTAGAAGTTCAGTGAATTCTTAATCGGCAACTATGCCAAGTAAAAATGACCTGTTTATGGTTCACTTAGTCTTCACTTTGATGGAGCTTTTTGACTATTTTGGGACTGACCTATTGGTCTAACCTGTGAATTTTTTTGACCATGAAAGAAAATGGGGATGCGACTACCCCAATAAGGGTAGCCCCACTATTAAACAGAACCCTAAACTACTTGGGAAGGTCACCACATAGAACTGCTTTAGGATTGGTTAGGGCACAGGTGTCAAACTGCCGGCCCTCCAGCTGTTGGGAAACTACAATTCCCATCATGCCCATGGTTATAGATTATACAAATGCATGATGGGAATTGTAGTTTCCCAACAGCTGGAGGGCCGGCAGTTTGACACCTGTGGCTTAGGGCCTGCTTTCTAGGAACAGGATGCACAAGGACTGATTGGACAATAGAGGAACTAGTAAGTTGTACTTGAGGAAAGGTGTCCTGGTAGGAGGGTCTGGTTTACTACTTTGTGTAGGAGCTAGTTATCTGCCACTGATATTTTATCATGTGTGACCTTAAGGCTATGTTCACACGGCATAATTGCGGAGCAAAATTATGCCGGGACTTCGGGAGCTCACGCCACCTCCTGCGGGCGGGGGCGCTGGCAACTCGCCAGCCCCATAGACCTTCATTACTAGCGGCACGTATTCGCCGCTAGTAATTGACATGTCACTTATCTCCCCCTGCGGCGTATTGTGCGAGCGGGGAGAGGAGACGTAATCCATTGTTCTCAGAGCTGTGGATTACTGTAATGACGTATCTCAGCCTGTATTGAGTGAATTACGGGCTGAAATACGTCCCATTTTCACCAGTGTGAACATAGCCTAAGAGTAGTAGAAAGTGACACTATGCAGTAAGGCCTCGTTCACACGGCTTATTCTGAGACTGATTTCAGCCGTACTGCGCACCGCATTTGCGCTGCAGTACGGCTCCAATACGTCCCAGTAACTACGGTAATCCACAGTTCTCATAGAGAACTATGGATTCCTTCTCTTCTCCCCGCTCGGCGAATCCGCTGCGGGGGGAGAAAGTGACATGCACATTATTTACGGCGTGTACACGCCATGAATAATGTCTATGGGTCCAGCGGGCTGCCAGCGTAATTGTGGGGCGAAATCCGTCCCCGCAGTTACGTCGGCAATAAGCCGTGTGAACATTGCCTAATGGTCTCCGGTGTGAAAGGTAGGGAAGGACCACAACTGCTTTCTGCTGTGGAAAGCTAACCAGGCACAGCATGCCAATTCTATAACCACTGTCAAGATCAAGCCAAATATCCAATCACTTCATGTACCGAACAGGAGAAATGAGCAGCAAACAGATTAAACGGGGCATTCAAATTAGATTTCAGTACAAAAATGCATTTGGAAGTGGTTGCTGTGCTTCCCATTATGTGCCAGGAATCGTGCTCTGTTGTGCCGTACTCTGGATGGTGATGCTTGGGTTTTATGCATGGACATCTTGTCTTATGTTTCCTAGCAACATAAAAGGTCACCTGTTCAATTCCAGTGGTGTCTACAAATGAGTCAGATTTATTAAAGCTGTAAGCCAGCAAAACTGTCAGAGCTAGGATGGTTGTATGAAAAGGCTTCCCACCAGGTCTTGAAGCTTACCCTATGCCAATATCAGCAGCACACTATCCACTAAAGAAACTATCAAAAGGCACATAGGAAATGTTTGAAAAAGCGTTTCTGCTATTTAGGATGCATGAAAATTTGAGGTGCATATTTTTTTTATCAAAACTGCTTGAGCCCACCTCCCAGTCGTCAAGGGGACCTCAAATGCAGGTGGGTTCCTACACGGTTTACTATCTTTAGGGCCTGTTCAGACCTCCATACTTCACAGGTTTTAAAATCAGTGCAGTGTACTCCGTAGCTGGAGCTTTCACTCCCTGAAGGTGGGTGGAGTGCAGAAAACAATGAGGAGGCAGCCTCTCCCCCATACACAAGCTAGAAAACAATACTTGGCTTTGAACAGGCTCTAAAGAGAAGAAACATTGGTGTAGGAACCCACCAGCATTTGAGGTCCCCTTGAAGATTGGGAGGTGGCTTAAGCAGTTTTGATAAAAAAAATGTTAACGAAGAACCTCCAAAAAATTCATATATCCACAATAGCAGAAATGCATAATTTCCAATGTGCCTTTTGATGGTTTCTTTAGTTGATAGGAAGCTTCCACTATACTTGGTGTACTTCAGCACACTCCATATTAATAAACTGTTGCTCCTAAGCAGAGCTTATACTCCCTGGACAACTGCTGCAGAAACTGTTCCTTTTGGAGCTCAATAGCTTGTAATTTAGCATAGACTCCAGACATTGGCATACTCTTCTAGGCCTTGTTCAGGACATCAATATTCCTAGGTGACATACCTGATGTGTCTATTGCATGTAGGCTGGCTTCACCCCTTATGAACTAAATTGCTGCTATCTAGACATCCAGCGCCTTCAATAAGCCATTCAGTACTTTTTTCTTAAATGGTTCAAGCCCAACAAATGCCACCTATGTAGTCAACTAGGTGTGAACCTAGCCGAAGACCTAAAAGCTGGCAATATTCAATATGGAAAATAAAATGCCCAATGACTGACCTGGAGGTTAAAAGCACAAGCTACCTTTGCTTCATATTTATGGTTGCCTTAGAGTACCCATCATCACCACCACACATAGTGGCTGAAGTTAGAAGACTTCTCAGATACATAATTGGCAAATCACATTTCCTTCAGTATTACAGGCTTTGCATTCACTGTTGGCTCACAAGCTGGTGACATTTCTTCTCTGGGAGATACCAACTCTGCAGGGGAGCTGAGGACATAGACTTTGCTTAACCCTATATAAGCATTTCACTGTCCATGCACAGCACACTGAGGACATCTGTGTGACAGGGTTTACTTTCTTTGGCCTCCTCCATAGCAGACAGGCATCCATATTACACTGCTGCTTGTGTAATCTCAACACGGAAATGGCATTACAGAGCTTCCCAGTGTACATATGATGACTTCCAGGCTCCTCCTTTCTTAGTGCACTCTCCTAGCTCAGAAGCAGGAGCTTTCACAGATTCATTGACTTGGCCTTTTTTTAAACTGGATTACAGGTGAAATGCCTTTGTTTCCTGTTACTTAAATATGCTTTATTGGGGGGGGTGATGAAACGTCCTGAGTTTGGTAATTTGAGTCTATGGCAATATGGCCTTGATGCAATTGCAACCATCTAGAATAAATGTGGAACTTTGTGGGGATCTAAATCTGCTTGAGAACACAGTAATCAAGACCTTCATTTCTTCCAATGAGGGTCTTAAACAATACATGTAAATCCAGCAGAATAACCTGTGCTCAGTAACAGCTGAGAAATCCCAGCTATAGTTTCCATTCATCGGTCACTCCTACAAGTGGATTGGATTTGGCGAACTGTAGCCTGTGCTAGAAGCTAAGGCCTGACTTATAGTTGTGTGGTTGTTGTGAAAGAATGGCTTCTACCAAGCATGAGGTAGTAAAATGCTCAATGAGGAAGCAGCTCCCTTTCACTCACCTTGTAAGCACCCAATAAATGCATGGCTTCTCAAAGGTCCCTTTTTGTTCTCTACCAGGTGGGTGATGCCATGAGACAGATGCAAGAAAAGAAGAATGTCGGTAAAGTCATCCTGGTCCCTGAAGCGCCAAAGGAAGAGGCAAAGAAGGAAGAGAATTAAAGGGATGAGCTGCAGAGAGGAGCACCGAACCCTGCAGATTGTGAAAACTGTGTCCTACTAATGTATGTGTGTGTTTGGGGGGGTGAGTGTCTGAACCCTATTGTAAGATGTCTAGCCGCTCGCTTGCCATGAAATGCTGTTGCAGTATTTGGCGGCGAGCTGGTTACACCTTAATGCCCATAGAATACGCCAGGGTATGCGCTCTGAGAAATCTCACTGATTAAAATCTAGAAACTGCACAAGATTTAGCAAAGGGAATCCTGAGCCGAGCTGTAGGGACTTTCTGTTTTGAATGAATCTGCTGCAGTTTATTTTCTGAAGGAGAATTTTTTTTTTAGTGTTCCCTTCAGGTCTTCACACAACAACATTCCAGGTATTGAGTTGCGATCTTGCTGAGGGGCGGTTAGGTTATTTTGTTTTTTTACCGTCCATTTTCTAGGTCACTCCACATTGTAACTTGCTACTCTTCGTTCAATCTGTGGTCGCTATCATGTTTCATTTGATAAATAAATGTAATCCTCTTGTTCTGCAATTACAACTATTTTTATTTCTTTGCAACGAGAAAGGAACGTCAAAGTATTTTATCATGGAAACAATTAGGAGTTAGTTGCTGTAGGTTACTGACTCGAAATGGTGAGAATCATTGACACAAGTGAAGGTTTGTAGGCAACCACGTGACTTGCTTTTTTTTTCTTTTTTTTTTTTTATGGGATACCTTGGTTACCCGCCGTCTCTAACATCACTGCTCCCTAGTTGACTGCAGCTGACATATGTCCTGTTAAGCACAACTTGGATCCAGTCATTGTCTCAGACTAGATTCTAGCACAAACTGTAGCAATCTCCTTGTACTAGCTTTGGTAGCCCATGTCCTTTTGACAAACCTTGTAGATGCTTAACTGTTGGGAAGCTCTTACTCCTGTGCTGAGGTCTACTCAAGATGGAGCTGTAAACAGTGATCAGATTTTAGATGCACAAGGGTAAGCCTTGCAAGGGTGGAACCTATTGGTCCTATTGGATTTTCTTCATGGTGATATCCTGCCATGCCCTGCGGGAAGGCTGTATGAAGGGTTAAATGGAGCGACTGTCCAGTGCAGATGTTGGTAATGATGGATCTTCAGCTGGAGAGGCCAGAATGGGGGGTGGTCATTGGCAAGCAATGGCTTAGTAGATAATCTGTTCTTCTTCAAATGGTGGTTTTGACTTGAAGCCAAGACAATTGTGTTTTTGAACCCAACCTTAGGAACTATAACATGATCAAAAACACTTGCAGGAAACTGCTACCTCATGTCAGGAGCTCCTCAAATCACTTCTGCCTTTGCCTGCCACTGTAGACGATCCTCCAGTCAGCTTTGTGCAAACCAGTTCCGTTCTACTGGTCTGGTCAAAATTCTAACCTACTTTCCCTTTTCGTGCAGAATAGCTGTAAAGTGGTTCCATTATAGATGCCCAAAAATAACAAAGGCTCTAGAATCTGAAGCTTCCAAATAGGTCACTTGTAGATACTGAGAAATGCTTAATTGTATTAGATCAGAGTGTGAGCTTAAACTTAGTTTGTGCCATGTTACCTTGGACTTCATACGATCACTTCTGTGCCAAACCCAAAAAGCCTTTGCAAGCAATTTGTACTTTCTGCTGCTTGTACTAAAGGAAATCTTCCCAGATACTCACGGGTTGCCTTATATCTGAGTGCATTCATGAACACCAGGGTTTTACTAGGATAAGTCTTTAGCTGGACAACTGCCAGTTGTTTACCAACATACCATTGTGCCAACCTACCACAATATGGTGCCAATAAAAGTAACTTGTGAATTTGTAAAAAATATTCACGTTCTGCTTGTAAATTTG
Source organism: Phyllomedusa bahiana (assembly GCA_025379985.1). Taxonomy (NCBI): domain Eukaryota; kingdom Metazoa; phylum Chordata; class Amphibia; order Anura; family Hylidae; genus Phyllomedusa; species Phyllomedusa bahiana. Next base: position 45,493 of record JAODAL010023333.1, on the reverse strand, counting down.
GATAGATGTGGTTCAGTAACCAAAAGTGTGCACATTCCTCTCTGTATCCTTGACTTTCAGCATGATTAAAGCACTTATGTTGCACAGCTGTCTCCTTTCTGAATGCATGGCAAGCTTTCTGAAACGCTGGGGGTGTACGCAGGTCCAGGAGCCAGTTACTACAGGGACTCCAAAGGGCTGCAGTTTCTAGTCAAGGTCTTTGTACAACAGGTTTCCATACCTCAACTCTAGTTTGCAGTTGTGGGTAACTCAGCAGAAAAAGTTGCTGCAAACCTTAGAGCTCTACAGTCATTAATGTTGGGATAAGGGAACATAGGCTCAAGCACAATAGGTAAAATGTCTCACTGTAGACTTGTGTGAATATGAAATGATGCCACTGTTTAGTAAAGTCTTCACAAATTCACCTAATTGCTTAGGTTGAGGTCTTAAACCTAGACATGTAGGTAGGACCCATGACTTGGTCACTGGCAAGAAAATGGGAACTATTGATGGGTGTGTAGTATGGGTCACATAAGGGAATCTTGAGTTATGAGGCATAGGCCTTGTTCTATAGGCTAGAACATGAAGTTTGTACATTCAGTAGTCTGAATAGAAAGCAATGCATTTTACAGACACAGATCTTTGTGCCTTCATGCACAGACCTTGCCAAAGGTCAACTGTAAATCTGTTTTAACCCCCACCCTCATTTTGCCAAACTTCTGACATGTCATTGTGGTACAATAGATATTTTAGTCAGTGGAGGTCTAGGATCTGTACCCCCCACTATCGCCAAAATAAGAGGGCAAAAGCACTCATTTCTTTGAGTAGGGCCAACTAGGGGGCAAAGCAAACATTTCATGTAACACTTATAGATCTCAGATGCTCGAGGAGGCTGTATGCTGCTTTTCCCCTGATTTCAAATTTGCAGACACACCCACCCCAACAATCAAAACATCGAAGGCTATGCTCACACAGCTGACTTTGGTACGGATTTTGTTCCGTTTTGCGCACTGTGCTGTAATACGGCTGAAATCCGTACCAGACATTACGGTAATCCATAGAGAACTATGGATTACATCTTCCCGACTCGATAAATCTGGCAAAGGTGGAGAAAGTGACATGCCCGTTATCCCAGCAGGATACATGCTGTGGATAATGAAAGGCTATGGGGCCAGTGGGCTGCCGTCCCCCCTACCCCGCCCACATACACACCATAACTGCGGGCAAAATCCGTCCCGCAATTACGGCGTGAATCAGCCGTGTGAACCCTGCCTAACTTGCATTTATGCCAGAAGTTTTTTCAGCCTGATACAAAGTCTACCACATGTCAACTGTTCCTGTAGAACCATATTAAAAGGTATTGGTGCAACTAGCACACGGGCCATGTTTTAAAGGTCAAAGACCCTTTTACAAGACTCTCATGGCCCTTCATTTTCAACTCTGTCCACCCGCTGCCTTACACCTGGCTTATTTTGCTGGTCTCTGATCATCCGTCAATCTCTTTACTAACCTCGGATAGTTCCTTAGAGCTCACATTTAATTCCCAGAAATTCCATATTAACTGTTCACTAAGGTAAGATACTGGACTACTGCTCGAGGAACTCTTTAAGACAATGGGTCAACATTTTAAGGCTTCTAGCTGCCCAAGGCTTTTTTTTTTTGCCACTGGTGTTTAATAACAAGCCTCTTATGCCTATGCACAACACATTCTGCTGTGTATGGAGCCACTATGCTGGCACACAAAGGCCTCATGCATAGCTGTATTAGGCCGTCGGGCCAAACAGCCTAGTTCATGTTGTGGCAGCAGGGACTGTCTACAGCTCTTGGCATCCACTCCTTTTGTCTAAGTAAATAGCCTTGTGTTATTTGGCATCCTGCACTTGTCTCTCCATATGCTAAAAGGTGACATACAGAAGTGTTGCTGAGCTTCTTCGTATGCACTTTCCTGTACAGGATGTGAGACCAGGTTGTTTGTTCTGGGCTGGTATTAATCTTGCTAGGTTCTATTGCTGTAATACTTGATCCCCAACAGACTTTTAAAGGCTCATGGGTAAGGTTGTCCCTATAAACATTGGCCGTATCCATTCTGATTAAGTAAAACCTAGAGTGGGGGGGAGCTGGTTACTTGGAGCCAACTCTGTACACTAAACAGAACCATTTACACTGTTTTCAATCATCCCATTTATTCCAACCATCAGTTATCTGTGGGACCTTTTAAAACCAGAGCTGCCTCACTTATTTGTAATGGAAAAATATTCCTATACCAAAACGATCTTTGTACTGTGATGGGCTGGGGACTTGCTGAACCATAGGACAATATCTGAATCTCAGAATAACCATAACACAGTCCAACATGGTAACTTTTTGTAATTTGAACACTTGAGTAAGCATGCTGTAGTCTATACCCTATGGTGTCGTCAGAGCAGATTTGTTTGGGGCCTATCTTGGTCCCTGTAAATGGATTTTACTAAGATGCCAGACAGAATGGCTTTTGCTAGGTCTCCTTTGCAATGGTTTAATTCAGATGTTACAATTAGGTCCTCCTCCATTTAGGCTGGGTTCATACTAATTTCAAATGCGTCAAAAATGGCAGCAACAAAATGCATGTGCCTTTTAAGGGGACATTTTTAAAATCCACTTCTGAAAACCTTTTTAAAATCTGCTGCCAAATTCTGTCATATGCAACGAAAAATAACAACCTGTTGCCCTTCTCCAGCGTGGAGAAACTCCTGCATGGCAGGGAAGACTGATCTTGGTTTGCTGCAAGACATGCATATCTGCATGTAGTCTCATAACAGTCACTTGTTCTATGAATAGGCTCATATGGGACTAGATCAACTGGGCAATACATGAAGGATAATGGGTCAATCTTCTCCTGAACTGGGGAGGAGGGGGGTAGGTCACGAGGTGGGTTCAGTCTTCTTTAACCTTACAAAGTCCTGCTCCTAAAACTTACACCTCAGCCATTTAATGAGATCTGATAACTGAGGATTACTTGATAAAGACAGGAAGTTTGAGCAAGAAACCAGAAGTAACGTACATAAAGGAACTTATTTATAGAACAAACCACCTCATTTTTAACAAACTACACATGAATCGCAGTTAATATGCAAAAAGAAACTGGTGAAATCTGTTAAAACAAAAAAAAAATACCATCACTGTTCCAATTAAAACTAAAAATCCACCTGCATTCAAGTCATCCACTACTAAATGTGCGGTTTGTCAACTGCATCAAAAAATGCAATGTATGAACCCAGCCTAAACTAGAGCCAGCTGGCTTATAATGGCTGCAGAACTAAATGTGTACATAGAAAGTTAGTGATTTTTGCAAAACCAGTGTACAGCCTCTCAATTTTGAATAATAAATTCTTCCTCAAGGGGATGGCTAAAATTTAGAGACTACCTTGTTACATAATGGTGCCACCCCCTTTTCTATAGGTTCTGTGTGTGGTAGTGCAGCTTGACCCAATTCACTCAAGTAGGGCTACACTACACCACCCACAGGCAAGTGTTGCAGTTTCTGGAGCGGGGCATTCAGATCTCTTATCTTGGACAATGCTAAAATACTGCTAAAGTTGTGCTATTTTACAACTAGAGTTTCTAGAAAAAAATTACACTAAGTCCATGACTGTACTGAGACTTCAACTAAAGTTAAACTGCAAAAAAGTAATCAGTCATCCTTAACCTTGTTGCCCTGCTACCTTATACACGCCACGTTGTAGCCCCAGCCTATGGCCAGGTTTACACATCTTAGAATAACATGCTATATTAAAACATTATGGCAGTCTACTGCAGTAATGTTGCATCGGATTGTGTATTTCCAAAGTGTGTGAACCCAGCCTCAAGGGTTGCAGCAGGAGTCCTATAGCCAGGTCTTTTTAAACTATGTATTGAAGTAGAGCAGGGACTAGAAGCCGCCTCATCTGTAGCACATTGACCAGGGGAGTCTACTGGAAGGAGGTGTGAATACCGCTCTAGTCCTACCTAATGGTCGGTTTACCATGTACACCATTGCTTTGGTTGAGGTTGGCTGGGTGAATGCTTGCTGTTCACATGCTAGAAGTGATGTATGGGCCAAGTAGCATTTCCTGGATGCTGGATAGATAGGTGCCAAAAAGTTATTTCCAAATTGTTTTTTTTTTTTTTTTTCTTTTTAACTGGATAAATGAGAATTGGGGGAATCGTCCCTCCCTTCCTTGAGTCGTCACGTTTTCTGGTGTCTTTTACAGATCCCCCTGCTTCATTAAGTGTAAAAGTTGAACAAAAATGAAAGTTTTGTGCCAATGCTGTTTACATGAAGTGTAATGCTTTTCTGCCTAATTTTGCCTTACATGTTTCAAATGTTAATTAAAAGCATAACAAAAATCTCTTCTGGCTGTGCTTATTTTAACCATATTCCTCGCGAAGCTGCAGATGAGTTCATTCAGACCCATGTACTGATTGATCATCCCCCAAAGAAACCAGGCCGCTCTTGTCAATGGGCTCAGTCTGCAGTCGCTGCCCATTATCAATTAAATGGGGCATTTCTACTTAAGTCTTTAACTGCAAAAGATTAAACGTAAAACTCCAATTTCTCAGGCTGATGTATTTGTGCCCAGTCTGCAGGATAACCTAACTGTATATGCTATATCCATGAACCCGTGCCAAGTCAACCTGCAAACAATGCCTAATGTAGACCGTACCCTGCACATTGGCACAGTAGTTTAAGGACACAAGGTAATGGCATGCTTTGACATTTACACAAGTCTGATTTTGCAGCAGACTATATAGTTCTCGCACCAATTAACCAGTCTCTCTTTAAAATTTAAAAAAATCTTTATTTTGGTCAGTCTGTTTAGTGCTCATTTACACTAACATTCAATGATTTCAGCACGTTTGCTTCCAACAGCATTTTACAATTTATACATATAAAAGCTACACGAGTCAAGTAACTTTGTATTACAGATGCTGAATTCCAATGAGCTTACAATCTAGTGCATATAGTATGGGTAGCACATTATTCAAAGTACATTATGGGGGTCGTTAAAGATGGTCCACATCATGGTCCAACAAGTAGCACAAAAAAATGGCCGGCACTCCAATGAAGCCAGTAATGTGAAAATTCACAACTATTGAATCTTCTGGGTCCTAACAATGACCATATCCACTGTCACATTGGCCAAAAGATTCCTACATTAAATCATATACATGTCTATCTTCAGGTTTCTACCAAGTGGTCACTATGTGCACCTGTAATCCCACCACCAGTGTGTTCTCCAGATGTGGATGGATTATGGGCACATATAGTGATAGAGAGGACATGATGATCAGGAAGATGCAATAGTTGTGAATTTTCATGTTGGTTGCTTAATGCAAGTGCTGACCATTTACTATAGGCAATTTGATGCCTGAAGCAGGGGGAGGAGCTTACCCCGAAACGGAGCACGCAGGTGCGTCATCTCTGCTCTGGACTCTGGCGTCTCCAGCTCGCACACGGACGAGCGCCTTGCCCGTTATGGACAGGAACAACCGGGAGGTCGCAACCTAACACGCTGAGTATTGGCTTCTGTTAAATTGTTAATGCATATGAATGCTGTGAATTACGGCCGAATATCTGGATTTGGATATTTTAAAGGATTTATTAAATTTTGAAGTTTTATCTGGGTCCGTTATTTTGTTGAACGTTGCATACGTGGGGCTTGGAGAACCCCGTTATTGGAACCCGCTATATGAAGCTGCCAGCATAAATATTGGTACTGGTCTAACTTCCATGAATAGAGTGCAAGCTTCTCCTGGGTGGTGGGGTGAGAACCCAGAAGTAAAGGGTGGCTCTTGGGTGGGAGACATTGAGGTCAGTAAGTACTATATACATATGTATTATAACTTACCAGCGCCCACTCAGAGCGGTTCTCATGAGCACACATCTACATTACCTCTAACTATGAGCTGGCAGAGGGCAGCGCTTGCAGTGGTGTTCTCCTATTCATTCCTATGGGCATTGCAAATGAGTGTGCTCGGCTACATTCAAAACACCAATAGAAATGAATAAGGAGTATATCCATAAGTGCGACCCTTCTCATTCTCTATCAGCTATGAGCCAACCTGAAGTAAGCTGTGCGAACGCCCCTTTACCATTTCATTAAACTGGACAATTCCATTAAGGATACTCCACACTTTAGGTACATATCATCCATGTAGCAAACACTTAAATTGCAGATCTGACACAAATGTTTACTATTTGAGTGTTCCAGCTTCATCCATACCTCAACCACCAAAAATGATTTCATGAATGGTGCATATTTCAAGATTAAAAAGAACCTGTCACATAGTTTTTGCCCCCCTGGCTGAGGACAGAACAAGGTAGTGTCAAACCTGCTGTTTCCAGCACTGTGGCCCTTATTCTGTAAGATGCTGTCGTTTTCATGTATTTAATGCTCAAATCTTCAGTTTTCAGCCAGAAGAGTCATTCGAAGAGTCCTTCAGAGTGTCTTTTTTTCAAAGCCGGCCAATCGGAGGTTAGCCCCGCCCACTTCAACTGACAAACCTATTACTTGGAATAGGTAGAAACGTGAATAACTGTCAGTGGGCGGGGCTAGCCTTTGGTGGGTGGAGCTAACACCTGCTCATGAATAAGATTTAAGGGGTAAATGCTCTAAAACTGCAGCATCTTACAGAATAAGGGACACAGAGCAGGAAACAGCATGTCTGACACTAGCTTGTGCTGTCCTCAGCAAGGGGGGGCATAATCTATGTGACAGGTTCCCTTTAAGCCTCAGAATATTGTATGGAATAATCAATAAAGTCCCAGTGTGTACTGTTGTTGCTCCTCAGCTTTGGATTATATTACAGGCTAGAACGCTGCAAAGTATGAGATTAAAAATGGAATGTGTATACAATATGAGGACTTAGCATGTTGATGTTCAGGTGGGTTTGATTTAGCTTGGACCCATGTGCTTGTGCATTCACCTTTGTCTTTATCACTGAACTTTCTCTACTGAGTTGATCTGTTTTACAGCAGAGCGCCATTTCTGTGACCTTGTACTGAAATTTGAACAGTTGCTCTTCAGCACCTGACACCAAATGAATAAGACCTGCTTAGTCTCCAATGTTGAGGAGCAACTATTTAATATAGGAAGGTAACGTGGCATCAAACTGTAATGGGATCGAAGCAATTAAGAGATTCTCCACTACTTGACTTATGTTATGTCAGTCAAAAAACTAAATTAGTGCCCGCTACAGATTCTCTATAGTGATGGATGCCCGTGCCCCTTCTCTGCAGAGAAATCTGTGATCCAGCCCTTCCTATATGCGTAAAGAAAGGTAGAAACTTTATTCCATCAGAACATAAAACATTTCAGGTATCACGGAGTCATGGGCTCAGGCTGATGCGTTTTGAACAATCTGTTTTGTCAAAGTGCAGGACGTTCGAAACGCGCCAGCCTGAGCTGTTATATCTGGAATGTCGTATATTATTATGGAATAAGGTATCTATGTTTTTAAGTACATATGAAGTGCTGGATCACAGATGTACTTTTTTTATATATATTTATGCACAGCACTGTCCAGAGTGCTTTTTCCGAGCGCCCAGTTTAGTGAGGTAAGCTGCCTTTATCTCTTGCTTGCTGTGTATCAGTTATCACCCCCCAGAAATTATGTGCACCTCCATCTGCGAGAACTGTTGGGTCTCCTCATTGGTCTCTGAGGGGAGGAGCTGTGCATCTGATTCTCTGACTACTGGACCCACCACCAATTTTTAAAATCAATTACAAGACCCCCCCTGTAAATCTTATTACTGAATGTTCTAATTCACTGGAGTGTATATACAAACAATTACCTCTTACTGAAGCTGCTCTAGGACTTCTTCCCTTCAGTTTTACAAAAATAAGGTATCAAAGCATAAATAGCTGATCATTTCTAGTTCTCTCCTAATCCGCAGTTCTGTCACTAAAGCCAAAGAGAAATTAGCAGTCATTTTCCATCAGGCACTGAATTGTGGGTACAGACAGGAAAAACCCCAAATGTACTGATAGTAGGTGCAGCCTCCTGCACTCCGCATAGGTCCCGGCTGCCTCTTACTCAATGCCATTTTCCTTGAGGTGAGCAATTGTGGATTTCACATACGTCAAATCTGGGTATCCGTTTCTGTAAAGAGATTACCAATAGTAATGAGCAGGTTCAATTTAATAAACTCCAACAGACACATGAAATCATTCCCAGCACCCTCTAATGGGGTCGTCACGGTAAGGCTAGGTTCACACGGCTTATTTTGGGACATATTTCAGCCTATAATTCGCGCTGTACTGCACGAATTACGGGCTGAAATCCGTCCCAGTCATTACGGTAATCCACAGTTCTCATCGAGATCTATAGATTACGCCGAGAATAATGTATGTCTATGGGGCTGGCAGGCTGACGCCCCCGCCCCCGAGCACACGGCATAATTGCGGGGCAAAATATGTCCAGCAATTAAGCCGTGTGAACCGAGCCTAAGGAGATATTCGGTTTCCAACCATAGACTTTGAAGGCATATCTATTGGACCCTGAATGTGATGGCTCCAAATAGAGTGTCTGTCACTCTACCTATATGCCATCAAAGTCTCTGATGTAACCCATGTAAGGCACAGGACAGGCTGTACTGTGCATTGGCTAAGCCCTGCATGCTGCTGCAACAGTATAGCCTCCAGGCCACTGCAGAGGACACACCGGGCTGGTCGGCAATAGCCTTACACTATCCATTTATTTTATTTTATCCTTTCTCAACTAAGAAATCTTAGAAAACCCTTTCAGGCCTTTTTCACACTTTTTTTTTTCGGAGGGGGAAGGGAGCGTAAAAAACAAAAAAAAGCTTCAAAACTGCATGCTTTCATGTTTTTTCATGCAGTTTGTGTTGGTACATGTGGGTTTTAATATTTTTTTATTTTAGTTCATTTATCCCATCACAAATCATCCAATTTATCACATGATTTGCAAACACTACAAAAATGTAGAAAGAAAATGCAACACATGCCTTAAATAATAATAATAATAATAATTTGGTGCACGAAAACAAAACAATAGGAGAAAAATGTCACAAACAGTTTAAAAAGAGAAAACAACCAAAAACTCTACACTTAGAGCACGCTGCGTTTTTAAAACAAAGCTGTAACTGACCAAAAAACACTCAAAAGTTAAACCAATGCTACGAAGAAAAAAAAAACACAAATGTATTTTGTGCAGAAAAAGAATGGGACACATTTACTACGGCATTTGTGTTAGAATTCTGGCACAAGCTGTGGCAAAATACTGGCAAATATGCTTTATACCACATTTGTTATGCATTTTAGATCTTTGTTATGTCTGACAAAAGAGGGAGTGTCCTTGTGAAAAGGGGCGAGGCTCTTCAGAAAGGGGTGTAGTTTAGCATGTGACTATACAGCAATACACTAAGCCAACTAATCAATCGTGTAAAGACAGAAGTATCCAAAGAAGCACCAGATTTATCACACATTTGCACTATACAAAGGGGGATTCTCACCTCACTGATTAGCTTTAAACATGTGGGCAGAGGTAAGTAAAAACTATTTCCCTATATTACATTGCCATTCTGATTTTGTTTCCTTTTAGAGTTAGAGCAAGTCTTATCTCCTGCTTGTGTACACAAGCTTCCCTAGGTTACCACCAATTCTCTTTGCTCTAGGAGTCCTGATTAGGATGGTGGCATCACTTCCTGCTGTGTCTTATCAGCAGCACAGGAGCTTGTTTAGGTTTCTTATAGACAAATGTTAACCCTTTAGAGGGCTCTAGTCTGTGCCCTTCATCACCAACATCCCTCTAACACAGTGTTTCTCAACTCCAGTCCTCAGGACCCACCAACAGGTCATGTTTTCTGGCTTTCCTTAGCATTGCACAGGTGATTTCATTATGCTGCACAGGCGATTTCATTATGGTCAGTGCATTCTGTGGGAGATCCTGAAAACATGACCTGTTGGTGGGGCGTGAGGACAGGAGTTGAGAAACACTGCTCTAACATTTCTAGCTAGGGATAGCAAAGCTGAAACATCGGTCATTGCTGTAGAACCCCCACTCAGTCTGTACAGGAAGTGGAGCGCTGAAGCTGGCTGTGTCTCTGTGAAACAGCATGGTGAGAACACCCCTTTAAGTACTACACAGCATTGATAAATTTTCCCCATTATGTGAAACCAGCCCTAGTAGCTACAAGCCAACTTTCCTATCTCAGGACATACTTACTTCTGCTTCCCTCCATCTGGAGAGGTTTTGTGAGGAATCTTGTACCACGTGACCTTTCCTCCTGTTTCGGCAGACTTGATGTGAAAAATGAGGCCTTCGTCCAGGGCTTTCTGCAGCAGTGCAAGGAGCCGCCTCCCCTCCCGATTATCGGGCAGGTATGCTTCAAACTTGCCCCCCTTTGTACTGGCCTCCTGGCTGCGGATCTCCAGCCTTAGTATATACAAAATGAATACATTTATACTGTTTAGATCACACCCTTTACTGCTCCACTTTATCAACCCCGAGTCCTGTCCACCACAACGTGGAGGACGAAGCAGCTAGTCTCCACTATGGGGAGGTCACCAAGGTTCTTCCACATTGACGATGACTTGACTATCACTGAGACCTAACCCCATATCTTATTGCTGCGTGTCCACCGTGTATTTGTTCCCTGCAATCGGCGCTGTTACTTAGGTTCAAAGTGTGAACCAGAGCAGCTCTAACACTGTCCAATCAGCGCGGCCCCTCCATCGCCTGATCCTGTGAGAGACCATCTTCCGACATCACACGCTCCTCTGACAGCAGCTTGCACCTAAAGCAACCACAGGCAGCCAGCCCGCATCAGGGACGCAGAGGAGCTGTGCCTGCCACCGAGGGAAGCAGCAGCTCTAGCCATATGCAGGACTAAGGCTTCCCCTCATTGTGTCCAGAACTTCTCTGCCTGCTGTGGTGGAAGCTGCGGCTCCTCTTGGCACAGGCTGCGGTCAGGAGAGAGACGATGCTTCTAACGCTTTCAGAGCAGCTCAGGTTCACGTTCTTGTCCATTAATAAGCCTATCAAGCACGGACAGTAAGGCCGGGTTCACAAGGGTTTTTTGACACATATTTTTCAGCACTGATTATAAGCCAAAACCAGGAATGGATCCAAATCACAGAGGAGCATTTCCTATCTACTCTCTATTCTACAAGAGTTTCCTTCTCTCCTCTACTTCTTCTTTCTGTAGGTTTTATTCCTAGATTTGCAAACAACACTATATCAGCAGACACCAGAAGAGGTAACACCTAGCGTAGGTTCCCACCTGAATGGAGGTCACCTTGCCGCGGTAGATGGGCCTTTACAGTTTTGATCAAAAATGTACACTAAGAGCCTTCAAACTTTCATATATTCCACAGTAGCAGTAATGCTTTTCCCAAAAAATTCTTGTATCCTCTTTGACCGTTTTTTTAGTGCTTATAGAGTGCTGCTGATATCATGTTGTGTTTGCATTGCTTCTGGCTGCCACATTAGCGTGCATCTACACATTTATTCTTCAAAATGGATGTGCCCACCCTAATTTATTTTATTCCTGGTTTTGGTTTACAAACAGCGCTGCAAGTTACGTGTCAAAAAACACAGTGAACCCAGGCGAAAAGGTATGTTCACACGGCTGATATGGACGGTGAGTCTCCAGCTGCTTCAGCACCGAATGCGCAACACAACTAGGATTCCAATCAGAGTGAAATCCGAGTACCATTCTATCCAATAGAACATTAGCATTGCAGCGCTCCCCCCAAAAAAGTGAGATGTCAACTCCTGAGGCGGATTTAAGGCTGAATTTCAGCACTGAATCCTCAACTAGTATGTGGAAGCTGAAAACTGCCTTTAAATTTATCATCAAATCCATACAGCTCCTACATACCGTGTTTCCCCATAAATAAGTCCTAGCATGATTTTTTAGGTGTGTGCCATACTCCAAAAATAAGCTTGTTACAGTTCATTAACAAAAATTATCCAGGTAGCTATACATGTAAAAAAAAGTAAACCGAATACGGCAGGGCAGCTACAGTAGACCTTCATCAAGGAAAGCAGACACCCACCAATGAATCACACCCAGAACACCCCACAACAATAAGGGTACGTTCACACGCCGCATAATTGTGCGCTGCGAATGCGGAAAAATCAATATACAAGTCCAGCACTCACTGAGTGCTGTGTAAAATCATCTTCGTCGTTCAGACAACGATGATTTTAAGTTCATATTTCAAGGTGTGTAATGTACGGCGTTAAAAGAAATGACCGGTCACTACTTTTAGGTGCTGACGCGCCAAGAGACTGGGGGTGTACGGGCGCAGAGAGCCGCCTCGCATTGAACGTACGTGCTTGCAACGTTAACGCTGCAATATGCTGTGTGAACGTATCCTAAGGGTTGAGTAGTGTCAGGCTCTCATACACAAATCGGGCAGCCCCCTGGCATCACTTCACTCCCAATCCTGAGTGTTGTGGATGCTTCCGGACACCAGGGGAAGCCAATGGCAATGCACCTGAAGGTGACACGCCTTTGACAGGAGTGATGCAGATCTGTGTGCAGATCCACCATCGGCACTTGAAAAAACTAATTGTTTTGAGCCTTTTGGGGTCTGGTGAGTGCGATTCTTTTTGGGGTGCCTGCTTTTCTTGGTGAACAGACATCCGCCATTTACTACAGTATAGTACCGTACGTACCGGTCAACAAAGGAACAAGAAAATAAGACAACGCCTGCAAATAAGCCCCAACCCATCTTTTGTAGCAAAAAATATGAGACGCTGTTTTTTTCAAGGGAAAACCTTTTGGAAAAAAAAGGATCCAAAAAGGAAACTGCGTTGGGCCGCTAAAATTGTATTTCCGTGAGTTTTTTCCTCTCTCTTGTTGTGTAATGCTAAGGAATGGCCATTTACGATTTATCTATGATGGCTATACCATGATTTGTATACACCATTTTTCTGGTACTGATTTACTTAGGATTGAACTGTAGTGCTACAGACAATCATGGCTATTTAACTCAAGAGGTTTTCTTAAGGAAGGGGTTATGGACTTATCATTTGACCAGGGTAGGCTTCATAATGGCATTTACATGTTACCCCTACTTCTACTGTTAGGTATTATTATTTTTACGTCTATTCTTTCTGATAAAGGTATTTTTTTTATTAGTTTAGCAAAAATTTGATTTGTCTGGTGTTTGTGGAATATTAAATTGAAAAACAGGTTAAAAAACAGGACCCTTACACGTTTTCCCCTTAAAGCTAAAACGCCATGTGAATTTTCCCCAAAGGGGTTTATTGCGGGGGAACAAGGGCAATGTAGAAAATGGACCCCTGTAAGTAAGGGACAAAAAGCAAAAAGATAAACATAATTTTAATTTTTTTATGAACATGACAGGTTCTCTTTGAGGCTAGATCCACGCAGCATCGGACAAAAACCGTCGGATAGTCGGTGGAAAGTTTGTTTTCCCGATGCACGACCACAGCTTTTGTCACTGTATTTGCAAAAGCCGTGGTCGATTCTCATTTTTTTGCTGTCGGCCCAATACAATTGATGGTATGAGAAACCGACGACAAGACTGCAACAAGTTCCTAAATCCACCCCCCCACCGGCCCAGAAAAAAGGAGCAGAAAAAAACGGCCTGTGTAGACTACAGGTAGTTTTTTCTCTTAAAGTCTATGGCCATGCAAAACGGTTGGATTTTCAGCGGTTTTAGACCCTTAAACGTCGAAATATGGATTTTTGTTATGCTGTGTAGACAGTGCCTAATACAGGTGGAAAACTACTCTATGATTGCCCCTGAGTAATCTCACAAGCTAATCCCTCATCCTTTCATGTAGAGAAATACACATATTTGGGCATTTGCTTTGGACACACCTACACCCCCCGATCTCCTTATGGCTTCTCTGCTTTTTAATAAAACAGCGCACAATATAATATAGAAATATAAGAAACTGTAACAACTTTGTAAATCTTCTTGCTTAATTTCTTGCCCTTATGTGTATACAGCTCTTTTGCCGACCTATGTGTCTCTGTGGTTCCTGACTACAATGAAACCCTTTATGTTACTCCACTTGAGTTGCCTCACCTTCTATGCGTGTGTGAAGAAGAACCATCACATCTTTATTACATTATTCAGTTGTTTTCGCTTATAACTGGCTTATTCCAAGCCTCAAACATTGATGGCACGTATATATCTAGAATAGGTCACCAATGTTTGATTGTGGGCGTCTGACCCCATTAATCAGCTAATTTTTTTACACGGGCACACAATGCCATTCATCTAAATATGGCTGTCCCTATAACTGAAGCCCAGTTCTATTCACTGGAATGTAGGCAGTAATGCCAACCGGCCCCATGGGCAAGGCTCTGTCTCTGTTTAAATAATGAAGGTGCCACAGCAATGCAGGGCATCATCCATGTCTTATATTTATGGCACATGGACAGGATATGCCACAAATGTCTGATAGGTGTGGGCTCCACCTCTGCATGCATGGCCACCTCTCAATTCTCTGCAGCTGTAGGGAAACCCTGTTCTTGAGATCGGTGGGGACCCATACCTATCAGACACTGAGATGAGAATACCTCTTTTAGGATGACGGGTGACTTGTTTCACCAATATAATAGTATTTGGTTGGCGTTACCTCTCTTTAGTTGGAAGGCCTGGACGCAGCTGTCACTTACCCCTTGCACTCCATCCGGAACGTCATATATTATTTTCAAAGAAGTATCTCGTTCATACCCGGGTAATCGAAGGCTCATGGTTGTATGAGTCATGGTTGCTTTCAAGCGAGCTCTGCCATTTGCTGCTTCAGTAAGGGCAGATATGACAGATGCCGCATAACATTTAAGACACAGATTCGGACCAGATGATGATGTCTGAACGGTTTTGCCGCTGCTCTTACACTGGACACAAATGCAATCTGTCATCTCCGACTCTTGACCAACAGCAGGAATCCGCAGCTGGGTTGAGCTGCTCGGATACTGCGGTGTTTGACCCTCTGTGGAGATGGCATGGTCACCATAATGTGGCTCCAAGTCAGTCTGATTTTGGACATTTGGTGGAGAGATGTTAATTCCTTGTCTTGAGAACTCACTGGCATAAGGACCATGATCAGAAGTCTTCACATCTGTCAATACATTTTCTGAATGGGTCTTTGAGCTGTGGAGGTCCATCAGAGGCTTCTCTGACGTGGGGCTATTTTTTGGGTCATCATAGAAATCTTGACGATCTTTGGGATGTGCTGAGTTTTCATCTAGGAAATCTGTGACTGGATTGTCAAAAAAGGCTTTGTGTTCATGGGTTAATCCTTGGAATGGATCTGTTCCACTGACCAGGGAATATTTCGGATCTGCCAGACCCTTTCCAGCTCGAGAGTTCTTTGTTTGGGACATATCTTCATCTCCTAAATAAAAGGATGAAGATTGAAGGTATGGCTTGCTGAACAACTTGTCTGTCATAAGATCTTCAGCCATGTTGTTACCAGAGAACTCGAATTTGTCCTTTAAGTATGAAGACTGACCATCATCTGGCATCGTGGCATCGCTCGGTGACCCTGTTTTACGTTCACTGTGTTGACTGTACACGTCTAGAACATGTGACTGAATTTCTTTGGGATATATAAGGACCAGTTTATCTTTCTCCAGCTTAACAGAGAGTTTTTTTGAGCATTTACGGAACAGATCGCACCACTCAACTAACTCAATGTCATCCGGACCTTGAACACCAAGGATGGCAAAATCAAGAGAAGAGCTGGTGATGCTCATGTCCTCTTTCCAACACAGTAGCTGAAGCCTTTCCTTTGCAATAGTCAAAATTGCTCTGTTAGTCGTCTTCAGATGTCACGGGTTAAACTATGCATTCTGTTCTCCCTCCTCCGTCAGCACAACCTCAGAACACCAGCTATCAATATCAGCTTTATGGATCTGTTTAATATAATGCCACAGCCAATCGGTCACAATGACTTCATCTTTGAATATCTGGGTATCACTCAGTTGCTCTGACAAGGAACTCTCTTTAGAGTAAAAACGGGATAGACTATTGGATCTTCGAAGTTTACCTTCTGGTATTTTGAGGTCCACAGACGGTGAGTTCATGTCTACCAGGCTTGAGTAGGGCAGCTCGCTTGATGCTTTAGTGAATCGGACAGGTTTCAATGGACCTGAAGGTTTTGTGTTGGTTCTGCTGTGCCTCAGCTCCTCTCTGCCAGTTTTTAGGGTTGGGAGCACATCCCGTCTTTTCAATGATGGCATGGTCTTGCTTTCCGATTTCTCATCTGGTTGCGAAAGACTAAAGTCTTCATTCTTGTGAAGGTCACTTGTCATTGAGGATATAAGAGATGTCCTATCATTGGGAAGATCTCTCTCACGTTCTAACACTTGTCTGCTAGAACTATTTGACACCAGGTATCTCTCATCTATGTGGCTCCTTGTTGAATATGAGCTATGTGTTGTGGGGACATTAAATGAGGCGGCTATCCTGCTTCCAACTTTGTTTTCATGCCTGTAAGTGGGGGACAAGGAATGTGACCCTCCTTCTGACATAGTACTTGACCCACTTGCTCTAAATTGTGTGCCTAGATAACCTGATGGCATGTCAAGCTTCAGTTGGATACACTGATGTACTGTTTCCCATGAGCCACATCGACCCCATTTCCGATGAGGTACAGAAATCTGTCATCATCATGACAAAGAAGCATAGGATACAGTCTTTGGAGTTCTCTTATCAGTCCTCTGTGAAAGTCCTGCTCTCCATACACATCTCTCTTGTCGATCTGCTCCTTTCGGAGAAGTAGTTCTAAACCTTGATAAAGGCCCATGAGCCTGGTTCGCGCCGTCTTCAAGTCTGACAGAGGGTTTTTACCCCCACTCACAGTCTGAAGATAAATCGTGGTGATCCCATCTGAACTGTCATCCACTGCATGGACATGGTATTTGTTTTGAATCTCTTGATATTCCAAAGTGTGAAATTTTTGAATGTATTTGAAGATATCAGAATCCCACACAAAAGGTTCTTGTAATTGCTCAAAGGATTCAGCCTTCTGAATATGTCTTGCCCCGACCGCGTTTCCATAACCGGGCACAGATCTTTGAATTTTTTTTTTTCCCCCCCAAAGTGGGTGGGGGGGGACTTTGTGGAAGATCTTGCGGGTCTGAAAGATCTTGAAGGCGTTCGCTCTTGTTTTTTCTTCGTGTATCTGATGAGGTTTGATTTAGGTTTGCAAACCCAATTTCTAACTTGTGTAAGATGTCCTGCGCCAGGGCTTGAATCAGAGCATATGGCCCACTTACGATACACGTCATAGCCTTCTCATCAAAGTCAAGCTTCACATCCTTATGAGTCTGCGGCAAGTTCCTCAGAAGACTTCTACAGCTTTCTGGGCATTTCTTGTAGTTTACAGTCAATGAAAGCTTCTGAAATACCTGAAAATGGAGAATAGCTTAAGTTGTATATAGCAGACTTTACAGGTTTTGCCATTTGGTGACCAGGATACATCTGATCCCTTAAAATAAGTGTTCTTATGTACCAATTCCCACATGTATAAATTTAAGATGGAAAAAAGGCACAAATCATAGCTATGGTAGTAACAACCTCAAAACTGACTGTGAAGTGTCTTTGTACAAAATGGCTGACTATGGTTGAGCTTCCTGTTCCTGTAGGAAGAACAGCTCTGAAGCACAAACTGCTGCTCTAACAAGTAAAATGGTATGTGAACTATTAAGAGGAACATCAAAATTTGATTCCCACCATTTTGTATGTGCTTCCATATTTTCCTTGACCCTTTATTGTCTCAGAAGTGACTGTGCAGCTGTATAAACCTGATAAGCCTTACACATTGCAGTCCCTCAATAACAAATATGACATGAGGAGAGCATCCTGTTTCCTGCATGTGTACATCATCCATATCATAAAGCACACATAGCGCTATCTAGTTTTCTAACAAATCCTGTTTTTTTTTTTTTTAGTAGATTAGATAGGAACTGTTCAGTGAGAACACCCCAGCCCTTCTTACACTGCTGCAGTGGTCTAATGAATTATGCACATATACTTGGCGTACTGCTTCACTGTATGCAGGTGCCACTTATAGCCCATCTGGGATAGAAATGGTGTCAGTGCTGATATTTGCCAATGATTGTGGAAAATTGTGCCAAGTTGTGAAATATTCTTCTCAGCCATTTCGTCATGACATCATCTAGGACAGCTGGGTGACAATCATAAAGGTCACTGTTACATGTCCAACAGGAGCCATCATCAGGAACGTCCAATCTGCCTGGTTATGCAGTAATGTTTAGGTATGTGATGTGTCCTCACATAACTAGGCAGATCTGCCAAACTCTACTGGAGTTGTAATGAAGGAAATATAAAGTGGTATTCCGATGTAATGGATAAGTTATTGTATTATGGTCAGAAGGGTCCAACCTCTAGGACAACTACCACATGCCCCTAACCATGGAAAAGCAGAGAAGCACCAGCAGTTGTAGCTCCATTGATACCTCCCTGTGGTAGCTTATTGTTATATCCCCAATAATATATCCCATAATAGTGTGTGCTACTGTTCCCCTTAATAAAATACAGCTCTGCAATTGGTTTGTCACTGCTGCTGCCAATAGGTGGCTTCAGCGGTCACGTACCACTGCGATGACTTTACTGCTCACAGCCGTTCCCTAGAGATAATACAGTAGAGATGAATATAGACCTGGATGTAAACAGGAGGGAAACCGCCGGCAGATCAAGCGCGAGAACGGTGAGGAGTAGCCAGGCGAGTATCATTTTATTAGAAGAACAGAAGCTTAAGACCTGGATAACCCCTTTAATCCAACCTGACTCAGCACATTTGCCCTCCTTCCTGACCGGGCACATTTTTCTTTCCTGTAGTACAGTGTTTCTCAACTCCAGTCCTCAGGACCGACCAACAGGTCAAGTTTTCAGGATTTCCTCAGCATTGCACAGGTGATATGATTATTGTCAGTGCATTCTGTACAGGTGAAGTCATTATTGTCAGTGTGTTCTGCACAGGTGATAGCATTATAGTCAGTGCATTCTGCACAGGTGATAGCATTATAGTCAGTGCATTCTGCACAGGTGATAATTATTATGTCCAGTGCATTCTGCACAGGTGATATCATTATGGTCCAGTGCATTTGCACAGGTGATATCATTTGGTCAGTGCATTCTGCACCGGTGATATATTTATGGTCAGTGCATTCTGCACATGGTGATATCATTATGGTCAGTGCATTCTGTAAAGGTGATTCATCATTATGATACAGTGCATTCTGCCAGGTGATATTATTATGTCAGTGCAATTCTGCACAGGTGAATATCATTATGTCAAGTGCATTTCTGCCCCACAGAGTGATATTATTATGGTCAGTGCATTTCTCGCACAGGTGATAGCATTATAGGTCAGTGCTTCTGCACAGGTGATATTATTATCGTCAGTGCATTCTGCACAGGTGAATCATTATGGTCAGTGCTTTCTGCCCACCAGGTGATATCATTATTGTCAGTGCATTCTGGCACAGGTGTATCTATATAGTTGTTGAGCGGATTGCGTTGGGCTATCGGAGATCGATCGATAGTCGATAGTCGGCCGCTATCGATAAGGTTTTTCGTAGTGAGCATCGATTATGAGCGGATTACCATTAACGTCTATGGGAGAGCATACAACACCTTCATTATTACACCAAACAAGGCTGGAGAAGCTGAAATTAACATCCACAACAGATCAAATGGATACGTGCTACATCTTAGGCAACACACTTAGGTTATAAATGTCACAGAAAAAAAGTCCACAGACATTTACTATCCATGTCTTGTACACAGCTGACCCTTATACCTGCATACCCACAAATTAAAAAGTGCCAGAAGGCAGTTTGATTTGAACCATAATGTTACTTGAACTGGGACAATTGGAATATCCCTGTCCTGGGAAACGCAGCATGAGCCCAAAACTGCAGACCCCCCACATATAAACGGTAGTGCGGAAAAAGGGGAAGGAGTCTTTCAACCACCATTTATAGTTTACTGGAATTGTCTATACCTGTCCTGGGGCCACGCATGAGACCCCAAACCTGCATGACCCCCACATTTAAAAAGTGCCGGAAAAAAAGGAGATCTTTCAACCACCCATTTTAGTTTCACTGGACATTGGACTATTACCTGTCCTGGGCCACAGCATGAGCCCCAACCTGCATGACCCCCCTCATGTAAAATGGCCGGAAAAAGGAGTCTTTCAACCACATGTTTAGTGAACTGGACTTGACTATACCTGACCTGGGACCACAGCATGACCCAGGGCCGGAGTTACAGTGGGTGCGGTGAACAGCCAGGCTGGCAGTTCCGTCATTATTAACACGCATGTGTTAAAAGCCTCTGATGACGCGAGCAACGAAAACTGTCGTGCTGAAGCAGAGTGCCGGAAGCGGCAAGTGTGAGAAACTCCAGCCCTTCCTCTCTGTACACAGTAAATACCTGGGTTGAGCCTTGCCCCTCCCGTATGAGTGTGGACAATTGTGTTCACTTGGGAATACTGGTGGTTTAACGCTCCTGTTTCACCACAGGTGCCCTGTTATCTTGGCATTCTTTTTCTCATTTTACTCAACGTGCTGGAGGAAATGGTCTTGCTATTTGTTCTCTGTCTGTGCTCCATACTCCATGTTCTCCTGAATAACCCTACATCTGGTCTAAGTTTTCTCTGTACCTCCCTTGTTACATTTCAGAGGAATTTTTTTAACAGATTAATTTTGTAATGCAAGTTTTTTAGTACTTTAATTCTAGAAAACACATTTTTAAAATAGGATGGAATCCCACCAGTCTTGTTCTCTTTTTTTCATGTAATAAATGGTTGTTCAATAACAGGGATTGATAGCTATGTTAAAGATCTTGCTCAAAATACAAGTCTTTTGCAATATGTTGTCCATTAACAGTGTCTACCTATTCTGTTTCTGACAGCACATCACCCTTGTGCACTCTTGACAATTGTGCAGACAAATGTTCGTTAGAAACAACATTTTTGAGAATTAGGACCTGTGTATAGCTGGCATGTCATCAGGGCAAAATGCCCCCACCCCAAAAAATTCAAAGCTTGTACCCTTGAGCCACTTTGGTCAATTGGGAAGAACAAATGTCTGTTTTGAAATCAACATTTTTTAGAATTGGACCATGTTAGATATACGCTGCATGGTCACAAGCCAAAATGCCCCCAAAAATTCAATGCATGGACCCGTGAGCATTTGGTCAATTGTGAGAACCAAATGTCTGTTAGAAAACAAACTTTTTTAGAATAGGACCTGTAGTATAGTGGCATGTCACAGCAAACATGCCCCAAAAATTCAAAAGCATGACCCTTGTAGCCACTTTGGTCAATTGTGAAGAACAAAAGTCTGTTAGAAACAACATTTTTAGAATGGAACCTGTAGAGTATAGCTGATGTCACAGCAAAATGCCCCAAAAATTAAAGCATGACCCTTGAGCACTTTGGTCATTGTGAAGAAACAAAATGTCTGTTAGAAAACAACAATTTTAGAATAGGGACCTGTAGTATAGCTGCATGTCACAGCAAGATGCCCCCAAAAATTCAAAAGCATGACCCTTGAAGCCACTTTGCGTCAATTTGTGAGAACAACAGTCTGGTAGAAACAACATTTTTTATAATAGGATCTGTAGTAGTGCTGCATTTTCAAGCGCATGACCCAAAAAATTATAAAAATGACCTTCTCAGCCACTGTTAAAATATTGTGAGGGAGGAAATGCCACTTTGAGAAGCCCACATTTCTATTCCAAAGGCATAATTATGCTGTAATATCACATGCAAATTGACCCCAAAAATTTACTAAATATGAATTCTCAGACCATATTTAAAAATTGTGAGGGAGAAATGCCACTTAGAAGTCACTTTCTGTTCCAAAGGAGCCATGATCTATTTCTGTTTCTCACGCAACATGACCTCTCAAATCCATTGACAATGCGAAAACTTCTTAGATAAAGTGAGTAAATGGAAATACGGTGTTGTCATGAAACCTTGCTGTCTTTTACAGTCTCCTCACAGCAAACACCATCCAACAATGAAACTGTTGGGAAAAGAGAATAAAAATTGTAGTAAGAAATGGATCATTTTAAAAAAAAGTTTTTCATGAGGACATTTCTTGTTTGAAACCAGGAGCAGTGAAAAGTAGGGAGCCGGCTACACTAATCGGTGACCTCGGCAATTGGTGGCCACAACATCATCAGAGATCTGCCTGTTTAATCTGATGAAATCAAACGTATCCACTTTATCTGTGGAAAGCGGATGCGTTTTACTGTAATGACTCCTCCAGCTGTGCTGAAGGTCCGCCTCAGATATGACGCTGGCTGCTGGGTAGGACAACACCTCTATGGCGTGACGAGCCAGCTCGGGCCATTAGTCCATTCTTGGATACCCAGAAGTCTATTGGGTCCGGAACACATGCAAAAACATCGGTGTTGTTGAGACGACCAGATTGACGTGTGCACCCATGATCTTAAGTGATCTCGAGTAGTGCGTCGCATGTGTGGATGTGTGCCCTGCATTGCAGCGTTGGTGAGGTGGTAAACAAAGATTGCAGAGGTCCCCATTAGGCTTCTTGCCACTTGCCTCTGCTGCCGCTACGCTACTTGGCACTCTACTGCTCGTCCACGTCGCTGATGTTGTTCCACCGTGACATTTGGGGAAGTGAAGCAGACGCAACAGATGTCTCCAGTTGATCAATCAGAAGGTCTCCATTTCTGCTTTTTTAATCCTTTGGGGTGGGGGAAGGAAAAAGTGCGATTTTTGTTTTTGTCCCGGGGATCAGGAGGGGGGCCCCACCCGTAAACTTTTGTTCATTTTGAGGGGGCCTTTTTAATGCGGGATCTTGTTGGAGGAAAATGGAGCACCCAGCACTCATGTGAGGATGGGCCTTGATTTCCCCAAGCCTCTGGGTCGAGGGGCACTGCAAATTCTTTCCTCTTTTCCTCCTCCCTCGTCGCGCCAACTTTTTCCAAAGGAGGGAAGTGGGGAAAACATTTTTGTTAGGAATACCTCTCCCCTCCCCCTCCGCGCCCCCGGCACAGCTTCAACCACCGGTTCCCTGGTGTTGCACCCTGAGACGGATGGCCCCAAAACTGCACTAGCTCGGCCCCAAACCCACGTAATGAGACCGATGTAATTGTTAACTGTCGGGGCCTTGTGGATTTGACGGGGAAAGGCTCCGTGTCCGATCTGTGGTCACAGTCTCCTCTCGTCGCTGGCGGGGATTCCCTGATGTTTTTCAGAGTGTCAACGACGTTCCAGGAACTAAGATCACCACAATGCTCATGCTGACAGGGCATTGTCCGCACTGACGCCATTTTGGTGGCTGCTTCAAAAATGGCAAGGATGGTGCAGAGCTCTTTCACCTGCCTCCACTTCGGTGGTCATCACCCGAAGGTCCGTTCCGCTGCTTGTCAGGCCAAGTGTCACTGTACTGCGTATAATGGCAATTGCGGCTGCTTGCTGCCACAATCGCTGGAGCATGTGGAGGGTTGGAATTCCAGCGTGTTTGCCACGTTCAACAATGAGACGTTGCGGGGAGGCGAGCTGACGCTGCAACGCAGCCAGGCGGGATGAAGCAGGGTGAGGCGGAACGGCTGGAAGTGCGAAACTTCAGAGCCTCGAGGCCTTCTTCCAGCAGGCAGTCCTGACCCGGGTAGCTCTTTTGAAAATTTCTGGACGACAAGGAGTTCATGATAGGTGACAGGCAAGGGATGTGCTCCAGGCCTACCGATTCTTAAGGGCGGGCAAGAAGATTCGCCCGTTTATCGCCACTCCACCTTGCCTGGCACAAGGTTCTTGTCACCCAGCCAGCGCTATCGGTCTCGTTGCTTAGAGCCGTCCTCGCTCCTGGACCTGGGTTGTGGACGGTCTTCCAAGGCAGATAATTTCAAACACGGCCTGGGGTCTATGGGGCACGTGATGCCACCAGCGGACCTTGGGGGAAAAGAGCATGCACCATCCTGCAGTTTTTGAAGAGAGACCAGTGCCGCGAGCCTGAGATGCCTCCGTCACCCCCAGAGACATCACCAGTCACCCAGTGAGCTGTCACTGAGGATATAGGGCCTCTGGCCGTGCTTACCTAGTCCATGTGTCGGTGGTGTGAGATGGACTTTCCGGACACAGATGCAGACAACGCGCTTGGAAAATTTTAGATGACACGTGGCTGACAGGGCAGGGAAGGGACGAGCTTTTCTGCCAAAGAAATGCCGCTCGGATCTGGTATTGGAGGTGCAGGATGCAGGGCCATGACGTGGCGGGAACCCATCTGTGTCCACCAGACAAGGAAAGGCAAAGGCAAATTTCCGAAGGCCAAAGCCTGGCACATGCCGACTCTTCAGGCTTTTGGCTTTGGGGCATGGTTTGGGTTAAAGTGTTTCTTTGTTCCCAAACCTGGAAGACAGAAGTCTGGTGCTAGGGGACTGGCCACTGTACGGCATGCTGCAGGTCGTCAAAGGCGGTAAGGAGAAGGGTAGGATGGGTCTCTGGTGGTGCTTGGTGGTACTCGGGGCGACGGTGGAGGCTGAAGCGGGGCTGATCCCTGATCATGATCTGAGAGGGACATGGGCAGCGGAGGAAAGCTTTGGTGGTGGACGGAGTAAGGAGGAGGAAGGCGGAGACAGAGGGTGTGTGACAGTGGTGGAGGCCCCCGGCGTTCGGTGTCTGCGCCTTTTTTGCCAAGTGTTCCTCCATTGTCAACTCCATGCATTCGCTGCATGTGATAGACATGTGGTGGTGGTTTAACCACTTATGGTTCTTGCTCAACTTATGCGTTTACGGCCAAAGGCCGGCATATGACATCGCTGGGTGAATAGAGGGCTTTGCTCAAAGAAAGGCCAGGCCTGAGGGTCCTGGACCTTTTTGCGGGCGTAAGCCGAGGAGCAGGGGTTTGCGCTGAACGTGGCTGGCGGATCATATCAGCGGACTTCTGCGACCGCCCATCCCTTTTTGTGGCGGGACCGTAATTGACACTACCCCATCGTCTTCCTCCTGTCCAATGATGAAGCGCTGCAAGGCAAATTTGTGAAAGTCCAGATGGAACCGCAATGTCGTCTTCATCATCAATCATCAACACAGGTGACTTGTCGTCCTGACTTTCTGCATCCAGAAGCTGCGGGCTACAAGCAAGGGGCACTGCCAAGGCTGTTGCCGACCGCCCGGGATTTTTGCCGATTGACGGCTGCCTTCACCTCCTTCTGGTGGATCAGTAACTGGGCGTCTGAGCAGGACTAAATCTATTCCTCTTGATCTTTTAACATGCCTTCTGACCCCAACGCATTTTTGTTCATCAAAGAGGTCTTCTGACAAATGGATTATCCACAGTGCTGGGTACACGATGTTGACATTTGGGCTGATTCATGTTGACTGGGATGTGAAGATGCTGATGACGAAATTTGTGGCCGTTGACTGCGAGGACGAGGATGTAAGATGCTTTGATGAGGTTGCATTAAACCACTGAAGGACCAGCATTGGCGACGATGTTCTTTACTTAGATTCACACTGGCCCCTGACCCAGCGATGACAGGCCTGACGGTCATGCAAAACTGACGATCCGCTGGATGGTGTTGTCGCCAGCACTGGAAGGAGCACATTTCTCGTACCTCTACGCCTTCGTAGCTACCACCTCTTTGCTCGCGTACCACC
Source organism: Phyllomedusa bahiana (assembly GCA_025379985.1). Lineage (NCBI taxonomy): Eukaryota > Metazoa > Chordata > Amphibia > Anura > Hylidae > Phyllomedusa > Phyllomedusa bahiana. The sequence goes on along the minus strand of JAODAL010023333.1, from coordinate 19,876 downwards.
CTGCATTTCGCTCCATGTCCTGAAATCTAAAAATTTGTGAAGGTATGGAATAGAGTTTTGGAAAGTATGTCTATTTAAAAGTCGGGCAAATCACAGCTATTCTCATATCCCTCTAATCACAAAACAAAATTGCTGGATTCAAATTTAACTGCAAGGTGTCTATCAACATATCCTGGAATGGGGCATAATTCCAAAAAACACGTATCTGTTATGTTATGGTATAATAAATGGTAGTTTTTGCACCTTTTTTCAATTCACCTGTGGTGATATAGATTTGCCTGTTTTAAGGATTTACCTAGAAGCTGCGTCAGATGAACAGTAACTGGGGTGCGCAAAAGTCAAAAAAACACGTAACTGTTATGTTTTTTATTAATAAACTGTATTTTTCTGCACCTTTTCATTCACCTGTGGTGAATATGAATTGCTGTTTTAAGATTTACGTAGATGCTGCGTCAATTGAACAGTACTGGGTGCGCAAAAATGTCAAAAAACACCGTAACTGTTATGTTTGATATAATAAACTGTATTTTTTGCACCTTTCAATTCACCTGTGGTGAATATAGAATTGCTGTTTTAAGATTTACGTAGATGCTGCGCAATGAGACAGTACTGGAGTGGCAAAAGTCACAAAAAAACAAGTAACTGTGATCGTTTTGATTTATAAACTGTATTTTTGCACCTTTCATTTCACTGTGGTGTATAATAGAATTGCTGTTTTAGATGTACGTAGAAGATGCTGCGTCAGATGGAACACGTACGGGTGCGCAAATAGTCCATAAAACAAGTAATGTTATGTCTTTGATATACACATTAAACTGTATTTTTGCACCTTTCATTCCCTGTGGTGAATATAGATTGCTGTTTTAAGATTTACGTAGAGGCTGCGTCAATGAACTGTACTGGGTGCGCTAAGTCAAAAACCGTAACTGTTATGTTTTTGATATATTAAACTGTTTATTTTTTGCACCTTTCAATTCACGTGTGGTGAATATAGAATTGCTGTTTTTAAGATTTACGGTAATGCTGCGTCAATGATACGTACTGGGTGAGCAAAAGGTCAAAAAAACACTAACTGTTATGTTTTGATATAATAACTGTATTTTTTGCACCTTTCAACTTCACCTGTGGTGAATATTGATTGCTTTGTTTTAAGATTTAAGTAGCTTGCTGGGCGTCAATGAACTGTACTGGGTGGCAAAAGTCCAAAAACACGCTAAACTGTTATGTTTTGAATATAATAACGGTATTTTTTGCATTTCATTCTCCTGTGGTGAATATAGAATTGCTGTTTTAAGGATTTACGTAGATGATGAGTCAATGAACAGTACTGGGTGCGCAAAAAGTCCAAAAACAACGTAACTGTTATGTTTTGATATATTAAAACTGTATTTTTTGCACCTTTTCAATTCACCTGTGGTGAATATAGAATTGCTGTCTTTAAGATTGTACGTAGATGCTGCGTCAATGAACAGTACTGGGTGCGCAAATCAAAAATACACGTTATCTGTTATGTTTTGTATAATACACGGTATTTTTTGCACCTTTCAATTCACCTGTGGTGAATATATAAGGAATAGCTGTTTTAAGAGTTTACGTAGATGCTGCGTCAATGAACAGTACTGGGGTGCGCAAAAGTCAAAAAACACGATACTGTTATGTTTTGATTTAATAAACTGTATTTTTTGGAACATTTCATTCCCTGTGGGTGAATATAGTTATAGATTGCTGTTTTAGATTTACGTTAGATGCTGGTCAATGAACAGTACTGGGTGACGCCAGCAGTCCCAATAAAACAAGTAACTTTTATTTTTTGATATAATTAAATGTATTTATTGCAACTTTATTCACCTGTGGTGAATATAGAATTGCTGTTTTAAGATTTTAATCCGGGTAGATGCCCTGGTCCAATGAAAGTTACTGGGGCGCGCAAAAGTCAAAAAACACGTAGACTGTTATGTTTTGAGTATATTAAACTGTATTTTTTGAACCTTTCAATTCACCTGTGGTGAATATAGAATTGCTGTTTTTAAGATTTACGTAGTTGCTGCGTCAATGAACGACGTCCGGCCGTAGCGCAAAAGTCAAAAAAACCACGTAACTGTTATGTTTTGATATAATAAAACTGTATTTTTTGCACCTTTCAATTCACCTGTGAGTGAATTATAGTATTGCTAGTTTTAAGATTTACGTTAAAGAAGATGCTGCGTAAATGAACAGTATGGGTGCGCAAAAGTCATAAAACACGTAAAATGTTATGTTTAGATTATAAGAAAACTGTATTTTTTGCACCTTTCAATTCCCTGTGGGGAATATCAGAATTGATCTGTTTTAAGATTTACCGTAGAGGCTGCGTCAGATGAACAGTAACTGGGTGCCACAAAAAGTCAAAAAGAACACGTAACTGTTATGTTTTGATATAATATAACTGTATTTTTTGCACCTTTCAATTCACCTGTGGTGACATAGGAATTGCCTGTTTTATGATTTACGTAGATGGCTCGTCAATATGATCAAGTAACTGGGTGGCCAAAGTCAAATAAACACGTATCTGTTATGTTTTGTATAATACCGGTATTTTTTGCACCTTTCAATTCCACATGGGGTGAATATAGAATTGCTGTTTTAAGATTTACGTAGGTGTCTGCGTCAATGAAACAGTACTGGTGTGCGCAAAAGTCAAAAAAACGTACCTGTTTATGTTTTGATATAATAAACTGTATTTTTTGCACCTTTAAATTACTGTGGCTGATAGAGAATTGCTGTTTTTAGATTTAGTATGATGCTTGCGTCAAGGAAACAGTCACTAGGGTGCGCAAAGTCCAAAAACACGTAACTGTTATGTTTTGATATAATAAAACTGTATTTTTGCACCTTTCAATTCAACTTTGGTCGAATATAGAATTGCTGTTTTTAAATTTACGTAGAATGATGCTGCGTCAATGAACAGTAATGGGTGCGAAAAAGTCAAAAAAAAACACGTAAATGTGATGTTTTCGTGTACCGATACACGGTATTTTTGGGAAACAATACAACCTGTGCTGCAGTGCTGACTACAAGATTGATGGTTTGTTATTTAAGTGCTATGGTTGATAATATAAACACGTCACATGGTGTAATCGGGTTAAAATGAAACAAATATCTGAATGAAAATGTACTTGATAATAAAAAGTGGAGTTTTGCAGCTAACCAAAGAGACATGCAGTTACTAGAAATGATGTTTATCCAAATATAAGTTCAGGACTTGCCAAATACCGGAAATACTTTTCAAAGCAAAAACTTTAATACAAAAGATATTCCATACAATATCTACACTAAGTCTTGGTGAACTTTATCCAATGTTCTTTCATAGATAGGAGCTTGTCTGTGTTCGCCCGCGGGGGCCCCCCCCCCCCCCGCTCCCTCCGCCGTGAAATTCGTACACCGGTTAGATGCTGCTTTAAAAATCTTCTTAGCTAACCTACATAAAATGTTTTTTAAGTCTCTAAACTAAAATTTAAATTGGAAGGATCAAAGCTAATAGCAGAGGTTTCTCTGTGCAGCAAATAGACTAAATTCCGCCTGCGTGTGTGGCCACAGGCAGAGCGCAACGTCTTTCCCCTATGAGACGCTGAGAGACACGAGGCTGAAACAGGAACGCATGTTCTATGTAAAACGAGGCTGGGTCATGTGATTTTTCTAGCCACGCAACATAACATCCCAGCTCATGACGGTCGCACACACATCTTCACCTGCTCTATTCTATATATGATTTGCTGGCGCCAATAAATACAGGAAAGCGCCGAAAAAGAGGCGCGTATCTTAATAGATCGATGATCAGATTTTACCTTAATTATCGAAAGATCTGGATAATTTCGATCACCATAAAAACATTGCGATTTCAACTTTGTCGATAAAAATCGTCAACACTATTTCGCGGACGTGACAGCAGTTAGAGAGTCCAAGTAGGCTGTTAGCGGCTGCAGGCAGCTAGCGTAGGCAGAAAGCCTAATGGGTGAAACTATGGCATCTTTGTTTTACCACCTCACCAAACAATGCAATGCAAGGCACACATCCAACACAAGAGATCAGATTAAGATCATGGTTGCACGACTATTGCGTCTCAACACGATGTTTTTGCATGGTGTTCCGGGACCCAATAGAACTTCTGGATATCCTCATTGGACGAAACTGGCCGAGCTGGCCCCTTTTTTTTTCATCAGACATAGAGGTGTTGTACATGACCCAGAAGCCGGAGTCATATCTGAGGGATCTTCAGCACAATGCTGGAGGAGTCAATACAGAACAAATCGCATTACCGGGCTTTCACAGATCAATGTGGATCGTTTGACTTCTCATCAAAGGATGAATCAGGATGGATCTCTGATGTTGTGGCCCCAATTTGCCCGAGGTCACCGAGTAGTTGCAGGTCTCTTCACATTCCTTTCAAACAGGATATGGTCATCTTGAAACTTTTTTTTAAAATGATCATTTTCTTACTTGCAATTTTTATTCTTTTTCCCAACAGTTCATTTTGCTGGTTTTCTGTGGAGGGAGACTGTTAAAAGAGCAGCAGGTTCATATCATGAACAACAACCGTATTCCATTTACTCACTTTTTCTTAAAGAAAGTTTTCGCATTGTCAATGTGTTGAGGTCATGTTGCTGTGAGATTACAGACCTACTAATTATGTCCTTTAGATCAGAAATGTGGCTTTCTAAGTGGGCATTTCTACCTCACAATTTTTAATAGTGGCTGAGAAGTCATAGTTTATAATTTTTGGGGTAGTAGCTTTGAGATACAGCTATAATTTTGGTCCTTTGAACGAAAATGTGGCTTCTAAGTGGCATTTTATCCAGCACAATTTTATAAATAGTGGCTGAGAAGTCCATATTTATAATTTTTTGGTGGTCATGTAGCTTTGTAGATACAGCTATAATTATGGTCCTTTGGAAACAGAAATGTGGCATTCTAAGTAGGCATTTCTCCCTCACCAATTTTAATAGTGGCTCGAGAAGCATATTTTATAATTTTTTGGGGTCATGTAGCTGTGAGATACAGCAATAATCATGGTCCTTGGAACAGAAATGTGGACTTCTTAAGTGGACAGTTCTCCCTCACAATTTTTTAACAGTGGCTGAGAGAAGTCATTTTATAATTTTATGCGTCATGCTGCTTTGAAATGCAGCCAATACTACAGGTCCCTTATTTTAAAAAAATGTGTTTCTAACAGACATTTGTTATTCACAAATTGTCCAAAGTGGCTCAAGGGTCGTTGCTTTTGAATTTTTGGGGCTTTTTGCTGTGACATGCAGCTATACTAGAGGTTACCTATTCTAAAAAAATGTTGTTTTTCTAGAGACATTGTGCTTCACAATTGCTCCAATGTGGCTTCCAAGGTCTGCTTGAATTTTTGGCGGGCATTTTGCTGAGACAAGCAAGCTATACTACAGGTCCTATTTAAAAAATGTTGTTTCTAACAGACATTTGTTCTTCACAATTGTAAAGAGGGCTCAAGGGTGATGGTGCTGTAAGAAACTGGAATAGGAAGGACACTGGTTAATGGACACCACATTGCAAAATAACTTTGTATTTGCAGATCTTTAACATAGCTATCTAATCCATGTATTGAGACAACCATTAAATACAATGAAAAAGAGAAAAAAGACATGGTGGGATTCCCATCTATTTGAAAAATGTGTTTTCTAGAATTAAAGTACTAAAAAACTTGCAAGTACAAGATAGCTGTTAAAAAATTCCTCTGAATTTACAAGGTGGAGGTACAGGAAATACTTGACCAGTGTAGGTTTATTCTAGAGGACATGGAGTATGGAGACACGGACAAGGGAGGACAAAGTACAGAGAACATTCTACTCAGCACATTTGTGTAAAGATGAGAAAAAGAATGCACAAGGATAAGGGCACCCTGGGTGTAACAGGAGCGTTTAACCACCCAGTATTTCCAGTTGAAGTCCAACTTGGTCCACAATCATAGGGAGGACAAGGCTTACCCAGGTATTGACTCGGGTTATGAGGAAGGCTGGAGTTCTCACACTTCCGCTCTACGCACTCTGCTTCAGAACGACAGTTTTCAGGTTTGCTGCGTTCATCAGGGCATTTAACCTGCGTGTTATAGATGTACGGACGCCAGACCTGGGCTTCACCGCACCCACTGTAAACTCGGTCCTGGGTCATGCTGGTGGGCCCAGGACAGGTTAGTCAATGTCCTGTGCACTAAATGGTGGTTGAAAGACTCCTTTTTATATGTTTCGGGCACTTTAAATGAGGGGGTCAATGCAGGTTTGGGGGCGGGCTCATGCTGTGGCCCAGGACAGGGATAGGTCCAATGTCCAGTTCAACTAAATATGGTGGTTGAAAGACTCCTTTTTCCGGAACTTTTTAAATGTGAGGGGTCATGCAGGTTTGGGGTCATGCTGTGGCACAGGACAGGGATATGCCAATGTCCAGTAATTAAGTAAGTTGATGCGTTCTAATCATTATGCCTTCTGGGCACTTTTCATTTGTGGGTGATGCAGGTTTAAGGGTCAGGCTGTGGTACAAGACAGGGATAGTGAATGGTCTGTGACTTTTTTTCTGTGACTTTTATAACCTAAGTGTGTTGCCTAAGATGTAGCACGTATCCATTTGACTGTTGTGGATGTTAATTTCAGCTTCTCCAGCCTTGTTTGGGTGTAATAATGAAGGTGTTATTGCTCTCCCATAGACTTTAATGGTCATCGCTCACTATCGAAAAACCTTATCGATAGCGGCCGACGATCGATCTCGATAGCCAACGCAATCGCTCAACACTATCCATAACAGTTACCTGGATATGTGCTACCTCTTTGGCAAGACACTTAGGTTATAAAAGTCACAGAAAGCAATTCACAGGCTAAAATAATTCATTATGTTTAATGGCAAACCAAAACATGAGGATGGCGTAGCCACAGCAGGTACAGCGGTACCAGCAGCTACGGGGCTCCTTTCACACAAACAAGACACCGGTATTGGAAATGGCACATGGGAACTGCCAGGAAACCCCTATCACTTTTTGCACCAGGGACCAACAACTTGTCATATATGCAGTGCAGGTGGCAGCAAGAACGTCCAAACGGGGAACACGGAGGTTCATTTGGCAGGGCCTCAGTTACAGCAGCTGCGGCGAGAGATAGTGCCACATGCAGCTAAATCAAATGGGGTGCCCACCTGTTGCTACTTCCTATTTTTAACATATCACCAGGCACCTTTTTCAATCTGGTCCCTGGCAGGAATACTGCCCTATTGCCACCCCTGGCATCCATTTTAAAGTAGCCTGACCCCAAAACCACCAAAAAACGCCCTTATGGACACTCAGAATACACATTCCCAATAAGAAATTGACTATTTTAAAAAATATATATTTTTCCAAACTTGCTGCTGCTACGGTTACTTGCCATCCTACTGCTAGCACGTTGCTGACGTTGTGCCACCGTGACATTAGAACGTGAAGCTGACACAACAGATGTCCCCAGTTGGTCAGTGAGGCCTGTGTCAAATTTCTGCATTCTATTGTCAAGTGGATTGAAGGAAATTGCTGACTTTTGATTTGGAACGTGGATCAAGGAAGGTGGACACCCAGTAACTGCTCTTCATTTTGATGGCCTTGAAGCACAGCAAATTAGCTTTTTATCAATAAGACCTTTACTATTGGTTTCTTTTACAGCGGCATGCCCCAAAACCAGCCCTTGATAGAACCTCAGAATAAAAAGTGACTGAAGAAAGTAGTCTTTGAACATCCATTTTAGTTGAATTGGATATTGACTATACCTGCCCTGGGCCGCAGCATGGGCCCCAAACCTGCATGTCATACACCCCTCTTTGCTCGCTTACCACTTGTAGTTCGCTCCATGTTCAGACAGATAAAAATTACAAGGTATAGAAAAGTTTTTCACAGTCTCTTACTGAGAAACTGTACTGCAAAGACAGCATATCACAGATTTTCATAAATCTCTCTAATTTCCACCGGCCAACTAGGATTAGAAACAGAATTGTTTCTATCGAATATCTGTGAAATGTGGTCTGGTGGAAGAACCGTCACACCAAATCAACAGTGTTCTTCCTTCAGTCCTTGAGTTTTACAACTGCCCAACAAACTATCGTACAAGTGCGCATTTTGGGCCAAACTGAGATGCACGGACTGCAATAGAACTATTTAAAAGTGATATTAATTTAATATGGCAATCTTCGCACCACTGACAACAGGCGCAATTTACTATAAAATATGTATAACACAATTTGCGTACAAGTGAGCTCTAATCGCCAAACAGACGCACGGACTGCAATAAGAGTATTTAAATGTTATATGAATTAATATGGCGGTCTTCGGACCACTGACAACAGGCGCAATTTACTAGGAAATATATATAACACAATTTGCGTACAACTGAGCTCTTTGTGGCAAACCGACGCACGGACTTCAATAGAACTACTGTATTTAAAAGTTATAGGGATAAGTTATGCCGGTTTTGGGAACACTGACACGCAGTGATTGCAATAGAACTGGAAAAACAAAAGAGACAATTTCACCTCCTATCAATGGTCTGCTGGCAAAAAAGTGGTAAAAAAAATTGCTTTTTCAATTCAAGGTCAAAGGACACACTGGGCTACACAATATCACCCCTCCTTTCCAAACCCTCTCCTCCCCCTCTCACCCCCGCGGCTGCACACACCACTAGATTTCTTTAATACTTTCTCTAACTAAATAAGAAGTGAAATTATCTAATATAATTATATTCTAAGCTACAGCTAGGTGGATTGTTTTATGTATAAGAAGAGACTGTCTCTCTGAGCTGTTAGAACAGCTATTTTTTCAGACACCGAGACGTCCTGCTGTGAAGTGACATAGCCAGAGAATGAGCTGAACAGGAAATGCAGTTGCATAGATAAAACAAGGTCACGGGATTTTTGCAGCCAATGAGATCCATACAACGCAAAGTGGTGACGTTGTACATCCTCCTTGCCCCCCTCTATTCTCAGAGCTGTTTGGCTGGCCGACAAAACCGTGCTTAAAAACTGTGCTGATTTCAACTTTTGTCGATAATATCGCTCATCCCTAATCTCAACCCTTATCTCACCTTTTTCCTACCATACAGGGCTCAGCTGTACTTGAAATCAATGGGAGATTGCCATGCACCGTTCTGTTAACAGCTGAGAGGTTTTGGGGTGCCTATAATGAGATAGGTGTGTGTACCAGAGGTAGGAGCTGCACCTATCACACATTGTTGGCATATCCTATTGATATGCCATCAGTGTGTATGGTGGAAAAACCCTTTCACTAAAACAAAGTTTGCCAATTAGCTATTTAAAAAAGTCATTAACATTGAGGTAAATTACCTTTTTTACCTTGCACTATGGATGTTTAATCAAAAGTAGAATATGTGTTGGCCACTCCAAACCAGTATAAATACGTCAGACAATTGTCAAAAAAATCACTGGAAAGTGACGTAAAACTTAACTTTTACCTAGCTAATTAAAATGTAAAGCAAAATATGAGACCAAACGTCAAAATTCAAAAAATCCTAATAAAGGATACAGTAGGCAGTAATTGGTTATCTATCGCTAGTATACCCTATAACACACACTACCTATCAATGTATGTAGGGTCATCGTCCTGATAAGGGATGTATACTCAATGCACTCAATAAGAGATTCACAGTACAACTGCTTGTGGGTAATGTTTAGTTTTTTGTGTTTGTCTATAATTGTGATCTGAATCAGACATTTTATTAGTTAACAATGCAGAAATCCAGAGAATTCACTTACTTTTCCTGCAACTCTAAATGGCAATGAAATGTGCCCTTGTATGTGTGAGCCCCAGTAGCTAAAAAAAAAAACCCAGGTAGGTTTGAATCCATGTGTTGTTTATATTTCAACTGCATTTTGCTGAAAGTTTGTTCCAAGCATTTACTACTATTTTAGTAAATTAATATTTTCTGACAACTAAAGATGTTATATACATACAAAATAGGAAGGTCATAAATGAAAAACATGGGTAGACGAAGGACGACATCAAAGAGCAAGCTCAAAGCAGTATGCCTTTAAAATAAAAGACACCATAAACCAAATATAAACAACTGGACGAAAACAGGAGTCATGTTTGTGAAAGAACTGTAAAAAAAATCTGCTACATAAAATAGAATTTATGTATAGAAAAGCTAAATGAAAACCAGTACCAACACCTAAGCAAAACAAGGTTACAACAGGCTAAAGAGGAGCAATCATAGAGGGTGAATGATTAGATGATATTCAATGAATGAATCATCGATCTGCATTGGGCAAGGAGATGATGGTGGATCATTTGTCTGGTTCTGTTCTAATGAAGCATGTGTAGATGACTGACTGAAAAAAACAATTACATTTCCCCAATCACTTATGATGTGAAGTTGCATGTTAGTTAAACTCCTACTGATATATTACATAATTTTATGATTTTAACCTTATTAAGAGTGTATGGAGTGGGTTCAGCAGATCCTACCATAGCGTCAAAGAACACAGTAGTAGGTTACTGGAGCCACCACAGCTCGCAACACAGTAAGGGGAAGTCACAGCAGGAGTCATCCTGCGAGGCCACAGCATCCGGTGTCATCTACCGGCCATGTGTTGACCACACACTAGGTTATACACTTTCTCCCAGATAACATCTGACAACCCCAGCCAAGAGTCGGTGGGTTTGACACACACAACCCCTAGTTAGCATTGCCCGGGAGCAGGTGAGGGGCTCTCACCTGTCCTCAACCCACCTTTTTCCTGTTCGCTTCCTACAGCCAGAGAACTACTATGTGCTGTGGCCTCTGCGCCACTATATAGTGAGGACCAACTATTTGAGGACAGTGGGCAGCAAAGAGGTGGGGAAGACATCCGCTGCTTCTTGCAGAAGCGGGCAAATAGTGATGAGGAGAGTTGCAATGGGGGGTTATGTTGCGAGCGGTCAGGCTTTGTACAGCGACACCGTTGAGGAGGACGGCGGTGACAGGCAAACACTAATCGATATAGCAGATCGCACTTGGGAGCCAGGTGAAGCAAGCAAGGCTGGGACAAGGTATTCTGGTGCCCTAGTTAAACAAGGCATAAAGTGCCTCCCAAATGAAATATTCAGCCCACTCTATGCCTCCTTGTGCCCCTTTTCTCCCTGGGATGAAGTGGCGCCCTACGCGGTCGCCTACCCTCGACTACCCATTGTCCCGGCCCTGGAAGCATTCCATTTTCTCTACATTAAGTTTTAGGAGACGGGAGGAGAAGGAGGATTTGGACGACAGACAATCTGGGATCTTGGACAGTAGAGAGTTAATGTCTGGGCCGGAGATGTAAAGTTGGGTGTCATCAGCATACTGGTGGTTTTGAAAGCCATGTGATGCTATCAGCTGACTAAGACCAACACTGTCCAAGGGCTTCATCATTATCATTGGGAGAAGAGAGCGGCAGCTTGCGTGTCAGGCAGTGGCGCAGCCCTTAAGTCGGTAGTGTGGCCGGGAGTCAGCAGGGTGGCAGCAGTGCGAGGTTGGGAGCCAAACGGCCACGATTTAGACCACCCACTTTGCAGGTCCCAGAAATTAGCAGCACAGGGGCTCACTGGGTCAGCGGCGGTAACAGTCAGTCAGTGCAGCGCTTTGGTGGTAAAATCACCTACTCGGCGGTGTGGCAGTTTTTTGCTAAGACACCAGAGGAGGCGAACATGGCTATATGTCGAATCTGTGGCCAGAAAGTAAAGCGTGACCAGGGACCTAACGTTGGCACCACGGCCCTGCATCAACATCATGCAGTGTCACCATACGTGTTTCAGATGTGGTGGTCCATCCTGTCCCAACAGCAGCAGCACCCAGTGGCACGCCTCCCATTTCAGGCAGTCAAGGCTTCACCACCTCTGCCGAAGACAACTCCCTGTCTATTACATCATCTACCGGTCCAGATACTCCTGCTCCTCGGCACTCATGGTGCCAGCAGTCGTTCACCGAGACGATTGCCAAGAGACAATAGTATGCGTCTAGCCATCCCTAAGAGCAGAAGCTGACCATGCTCCTGTCCAAGTTGGTGGTACTGCAGTCCCTCCCTTTTCAAGTGGTGGACTCTGCACCATTCAAAGAACTGGCCAGGAAACTTGACATTCACTTCTGCCATTGTAACGACACGGGTAGTGGCTCCTCTGGACCACCGCAAGAGGTGGCAGCGGCCACGCCAGGGAGCGGGGTCTAAGTAGGTCCCGGTTTTCACCAGAGCCCGCCGCAAGGCAGGATGGACTTTCTGCGGCGGGAGTCCTACCAGGTCGCTATTAGAGATGGGCGAATTGATTCTAACGAAGTGGAATTCGTTTAGAATTTCAGGAAAACTTCGGTTCGGAACGAAGTCGAAGTTTGGGGTACTTCGCGTGAACGAAGCGTGCTTTTGATTGATAAAATGGCTGCGAGCACATGGCGTTACATGGGGCAAAGAACTCTGGGAGGAAGAAGGGCATAGCCTACATGACATGTGCAGAGATGAAGCCAATCAGAGACCGGCGGGATTCTGTGACGTCACCGCACTATATAAGTCTGGGCGCGACGCTGGGAGCTCATACCGCTCTCACTGTACTGATTAGGGAAGGTGCTGCCACGGCTGCTAATGATATCTCTTACTAAAGAACTCATTTTTATACAGCGATTTTTGGGGGGTGTCACAGCTTGTCTCAGAGACTGCTTCTCTTAACGTTCTATTTCTGATTTTGTGGGGTATTGGATCTGAAGTCCAGTGTGCGTCCAGTGCAGCTGCATATACATTTTAATGCTATCTGCTCACAGCACATTGAATATCCAAGGGTTATCTAAGCCTGTTCCTGTTGTATTCATTTAAAGAAACAGCGTTTTTACAATACAAATACCACTTCATTTTTGGCTGCTCAATTCTTTTGCGCAATTTACATCCAGGGGTTAATTAAGCGTTGTTCTGCTGTTGTGGTGACTAAAAGAAACCGTCTTTTTCACCGGCAAAAAATACATTTGTCCTGTTGCATAATTCATAACTGAAGGTTAATTACAAGTTATTCTCTTGTTGTGTAGCGTAAAATACACGGCATTGTAACACGCTACAAAGCTGGTAGTTTTTGGCTGCTCAATTCTTTTGAGCAATTTACATCCAGGGGTTAATTAAGCGTTGTTCTGCTGCTGTGGTCACTAAAAGAAACCGTCTTTTTCACCGGCAAAAAAGACATTTTTCCTGTAGCATAATTCATAACCGAAGGTTAATTACAAGTTTTTCTCTTGTTGTGTAGCGTAAAATACACGCCATTGTAACACGCTACAAAGCTGGTAGTTTTTGGCTGCTCAATTCTTTTGCGCAATTTACATCCAGGGGTTAAGCGTTGTTCTGCTGCTGTGGTGACTAAAAGAAACCGTCTTTTTCACCGGCAAAAAAAAATTTTTTTCCTGTAGCATAATTCATAACCGAAGGTTAATTACAAGTTTTTTCTCTTGTTGTGTAGCGTAAAATACACGCCATTGTAACACGCTATAAAGCTGGTAGTTTTTGGCTGCTCTATTCTTTTGCACAATTTACATCCAGGGGTTAATTAAGCGTTGTTCTGCTGCTGTGGTGACTAAAATAAACCTTTTTTTCAGGGGTCACTCGGTGAGGCCACAACTGCCGCTGTCATCTTGCGGCCGTGTGTTGACCAGCAACTCAAGGGTTCTTGATTGGTTGACTAGGTCATCCACTTCCTCCCAGATGACATCTGACAACCCCAGCCAAGAGTCGGTGGGATCGTCAGACACAACCCTTAGTTGGCATGGCCCGGGAGCGGGTCAACGGCCCTCACCTGTCCTCAACCCTCCTCTGTCCCATCCGGTTCCCTCAGCCAGAGATCTACTATGTGGTCTGGGCTCAGCGCCACTATATAGCGAGGATGAACAATTTGAGGAGGGCAGTCAGCAGCTACTTGGCAGCGAAGAAATGGGGCCAATATCCCCTGCTTCTTGCTGTAGGCGGCAAAGTATAGAGGTGGAGAGTGGCATGGGAGGTCATGTTGTGAGGGGTCAGCATCTGCATACCAAGACCGGTGATGAGGACAGCAGTGACGATGTAACACAAAAAGATGATGATGTAGCCGACCGCACTTGGGAGCCGGGTGAAGCAAGGGCTTCATCATCGCCAGGAGAAGAGGGCGTCAGCTTGCGCGTCAGGCAGCAGCGCAGCCAGCAATGAGGTTGTGTGCCCGTGAGACAGCAGGGTAACAGCAGTGTGAGGTCGGGAGCCAAGCGGCCACGGGGTGGAAAACCCGCTTCTCAGGTCCAAGAATGTAGCGGCACAGGGGCTCAGCGAGGCAGCGGCAGTAGTAGTCACTCAGTGCGGAGCGTTGGCGGTAAAATCAGCTACTCGGCGGTGTGGCAGTTCTTTGCTAAGACACCGGAGGAGCCGAATATGGGTATATGTAGAATCTGTGGGCAGAAAGTGAAGCGTGGAAAGGGAGCTAACGTTGACACCACGGCCCTGAGTCAACACCAGCAGCGTCACCATCCGGTGGCCTGGGAGAAACGTGGCTCAGATGTGGTGGTCCATCCTGCCGCCGCAGCAACAGCAGCGGCCAGTGGCACGCATGCCATTGCAGCCAGTCAAGGCTCCACCACCTCTGCAGAAGGGAGCTGTTTCTCTTTGCCATCATCTCCCAGTCCAGATGCTCCTGCTCCTCGCTACTCATGGCGCCAGCAGTCGTTCAGCGAGGCGATTGCAAAGAGACAACAGTATGCGTCCAACCATCCTAAGGTGCAGCAGCTGACCGTGCTCCTGTCCAAGTTGTTGGTACTGCAGTCCCTCCCTTTCCAAATGGTGGACTCTGCACCATTCAGAGAACTAATGGCTTGTGCCGAGCCGAGATGGAGAGTTCCAAGCCGTAATTTCTTTTCCAAAAAGGCAGTACCAGCACTTCATAAATATGTAGAACAGAAAGTGGGTCAGTCCTTAAGCTTACCGGTTCATTTGGAGTCAAATACAGGGTGTGTATTTATCATATACAGATTTCTTCATCAAACAGTGTCTGTACATTTTAAAACAAACAGTATGTCAGACAGAGAGGTGGCAGGCTCTTCACATGCAAGTGGCAGTGGCACAAACATTCCTGAAGCAGGCTCAGGTCACAGCACAGCAAGGGGACGTCGCAGCAGGGGTCACTCGGTGAGGCCACAACTGCCGCTGTCATCTAGCGGCCGTGTGTTGACCAGCAACCCAAGGGTTCTTTATTGGTTGACTAGGTCATCCACTTCCTCCCAGATGACATCTGACAACCCCAGCCAATAGTTGGTGGGATCGTCAGACACAACCCTTAGTTGGCATGGCCCGGGAGCGGGTCAGCGGCCCTCACCTGTCCTCAACCCGCCTCTGTTCCATCCGGTTCCCTCAGCCAGAGATCTACTATGTGATCTGGGCTCAGCGCCACTATATAGCGAGGATGAACAATTTGAGGAGGGCAGTCAGCAGCTACTTGGCAGTGAAGAAATAGGGCCAATATCCCCTGCTTCTTGCAGTAGACGGCAAAGTATCGATGTGGAGAGTGGCATGGGAGGTCCTGTTGTGAGGGGTCAGTATCTGCATACCAAGACCGGTGATGAGGACAGCAGTGACGATGAAACACAAATAGATGATGATGTAGCCGACCGCACTTGGGAGCCGGGTGAGGCAAGGGCTTCATCATCGTCAGGAGAAGAGGGCGTCAGCTTGCGCGTCAGGCAGCAGCGCAGCCAGCAAGGGGGTTGTGAGGCCGTGAGTCAGCAGGGTAGCAGCAGTGTGAGGTCAGAAGCTAAGCGGCCACAGGGTAGAAAACTCGCTATGCAGGTCCAAGAAAGTAGCGGCACAGGGGCTCAGCGAGGCAGCGGCGGTAGTAGTCACTCAGTGCGGAGCGTTGGTGGTAAAATCTGATACTCGGCGGTGTGGCAGTTCTTTGCTAAGACACCGGAGGAGCCAAATATGGGTATATGTAGAATCTGTGGGCAGAAAGTGAAGCATGGCCAGGGAGCTAACGTTGGCACCACGGCCCTGCGTCAACACATGCAGCGTCACCATCCGGTGGCCTGGGAGAAACGTGGCTCAGATGTGGTGGTCCATCCTGCTGCCGCAGCAACAGCAGCGTCCAGTGGCACGCATGCCATTGCAGCCAGTCAAGGCTCCACCACCTCTGCAGAAGGGAGATGTTTCTCTTTGCCATTATCTCCCAGTCCAGATGCTCTTGCTCCTCGCTACTCATGGTGCCAGCAGTCGTTCAATGAGGCGATGCAAAGAGACAACAGTATGCGTCCAACCATCCTAAGGTGCAGCAGCTGACCATGCTCCTGTCCAAGTTGTGGTACTGCAGTCCCTCCCTTTCCAAATGCTGGACTCTGCACCATTCAGAGAATTAATGGCTTGTGCCGAGCCGAGATGGAGAGTTCCAAGCCGTAATTTATTTTCCAAAAAGGCAGTACCAGCACTTCATAAATATGTAGAACAGAAAGTGGGCCAATCCTTGAGCTTATCGGTTTGTTCCAAGGTGCAAGGCAGCGCGGCCGTCTGGAGCTGTAACTATGGTCAGGGCCAGTATATGTCCGTTACGGCCCATTGGGTGAATGTGCTTCTTCCCAGGCACACCAACAACTTGGACAGGAGACGCTGCTTTCTCCTCCACGTTGTCAAACTGCGGCTCCTGCGCCAATGTCCGCCTCTTCCTCCTCCTCCACCACCACCATCTCAGCCTCCACAAGTACTGCTCCATCATACCACATGTGTAGGGCACAGCGGTGTCACGCAGTTCTACACCTGGCTTGCCTCGGCAAACGAAGTCACACAGTCACTGCACGTGATGCACCAAGAAATCGATGTGTGACTTTCTCCGCGCCAACTGAAAATCGGAACCATGGTGACGGACAATGGGAGTAACATGGTGTCTGCGCTGCACCGAGGAGGGATGGTCCATGCGCCCTGCATGGCGCATGTGTTCAATCTGGTTGTGAAAAGGTTCCTGATGTCTTCCAACGATCTTCAGAAGATTCTGAAAATGGCCAGGAAACTGTGCATGCACTTTATCCATTCCTACAAAGCCAGGAACACCCTCCTTGAGTTGCAGCAGCAGAACGGCTTTCCCTAACACACTCTGATATGCGATGTTTCTACCCATTGGAATTCCAGCCTGCACATGTTGGACCGACTGTATGAACAGAGAAAGGCCATTAACAATTTTTTGATGATCCAGGCGGACAGGAGTACTCCCCTGTGTAACTTTGATGTCAGCCAGTGGCAGCTCATGCGTGACACCTGCCGTTTGTTGAGGCCATTCGAGGAGGCCAACTTATTTGTGAGTCGCCAGGACTACGGGATGAATAACATCATTCCACTGCTTCATGTCCTGGAACAGATGCTGAAATATCTGTCTGGGCAGGGGACTGTAGAGGTGGCGACTACATCTCGCAGCCACATGAGTCCGGTGGGGATTGAAATGGAGGAGGAGGAGGACATTGGAGCAGAAGCATTGTCTGGTGAAATGAATGGATTTTCTACCCAGGTGACAAGAGAGGAGGAGCAGGAGCAGCTGGAGGAGGTAGATGGAGATGAGGAAGACGAGGCAGATGACCCACATGCACCGTGGCAGTATACAGTGGAGATGGAGGCAGGGAGCCCCTCGGAGTCACTTGTGCCATTGGCCCGCAGCATGCTGATTTGCCTGGCTAGTGACAGCCGAATAGTTATCATCCGGCAGAGGGATGACTTCTGGCTCTCCACCCTATTGGACCCTCGCTACCGGTCCAAAATGGGAGCCTTTTTCCCAGCTATTGAGAGGGAGGACAAACTCAAATACTATAGGGAAATCCTCCGTAGTCAGTTGGCCGCTGCCTATGTGCGGCATCGTCCCTCCTCTGACAGGTCTGACCGGGGGTTTCTCAGCGCTCACGTACTACTGCCGCGGCTGCTGGGGAAAGGTGGGGGTTAGGAGCAGTACCAGCTCCATCAGCAGCAACCTAAGTCTGGAGTCACTGATGAGCAGCTTCCTTCACCAGCCTAGTGCGGAGGGCAGTCGCCAGCAGCAGCAGCAGCAGCAGGACCTGGAGCAGACCCTGAACCAACAGGTGGTGGCCTACTTGGACAGCACTCTGCCACCCAAGTTAGAAGATCCGCTGGACTACTGGGCAGCCAAACTGGATGTGTGGCCGCAACTTGCCGAGTTTGCAGTGGAGAAGCTGTCCTGCCCGGCCAGTAGTGTGGCATCAGAGCGGGTGTTCAGTGCGGCGGGGGTCATCGTTACCCCAAGGAGAACCCACTTGTCCACAGGAAATGTGGAACGACTGACCTTTGTCAAGATGAATCAGGCGTGGATCGGCCAGGTTTTCCACACACCAATGCCTTAGGCATCAGACTACATCAGCCATGACGCCTCACCCAAACTGTGAGAAATGAGTCTAGGTTCAAACTACCTGACTCAGCCACTATTCTGATGCTGCCACCCGCCTGATGCCACACATCTGCTGACAGTTTCTCCATCTGCCACCAACCATCTTTATCAGGGACTGGTATTGCCACCCACCTCCACACTCTGTCATTGTGCCACTCTATGATCTCATGCTGCTGCTGCTGTTGCTGGTGCCGTGACATCCACACTGTGTCATTCTGCCACTCTCTGACCTCATGCTGCTGCTGCCGTTGTTGCTGCTGCAGTTACCTCCACACCCTGTCATTGTGCCACTCTCTGACCTCATGCTGTTGCTACTGCCGTTACCTCCACTCTCTGTCGTTGTGCCACTCTTTGGCCTACTCCTGTTTTTTGCCACCTCCAGAATGTCATTGTGCCACTGCCTGACCTCATGCTGCTGTGGCTGCTGCTGTGACCTACACACTGTGTCAATGTGCCACTGTCTGACTTCATGCTGTGGCTGCTGCCGTACCCTCCACAGTCGGTCATTGTGCCACTCTGTGGCCTACTCCTGTTTTTGCCACCTCCAGAATGTCATTGGGCCACTGTCTGACCTCATGCTGCTGCTGCCGTGACCTCCACAATGTGTCATTGTGCCACTCTGTGGCCTACTCCTGTTTTTGCCACCTCCAGAATGTCATTGTGCCACTGTCTGACCTCATGCTGCTGCTGCCGTGACCTCCACACTGTGTCATTGTGCCACTCTGTGGCCTACTCCTGTTTTTGCCACCTCCAGAATGTCCTTGTGCCGCTGCCTGACCTCATGCTGCTGCTGTGACCTCCACACTGTGTCATTGTGCCACTCTGTGGCCTACTCCTGTTTTTGCCACCTCCAGAATGTCATTGTGCCACTGTCTGACCTCATGCTGCTGCCACCGTCACCTCCACTCTCTGTCATTGTGCCACTCTGTGGCCTACTCCAGTTTTTGCCACCTCCAGAATGTCATTGTGCCACTGTCTGACCTCATTCTGCTGCTGCCGTGACCTCCACAGTGTCATTGTGCCACTCTGTGGCCTACTCCTGTTTTTGCCACCTCCAGAATGTCATTGTGCCACTGTCTGACCTCATTCTGCTGCTGTGGCTGCTGCCGTGACCTACACACTGTGTCATTGTGCCACTGTCTGACCTCATGCTGCTGCTGCCATCACCTCCACTCTCTGTCATTGTGCCACTCTGTGGCCTACTCCTGTTTTTGCCACCTCCAGAATGTCATTGTGCCACTGTCTGACCTCATGCTGCTGCTGTGGCTGCTGCCGTAACCTTCACACTCTGTCATTGTGCCACTCCATGACCTCATGCTGCTGCTGCTGTTGCTGGTGCCGTGACATCACACTGTGTCATTGTGCAACTCTCTGACCTCAGCTGCTGCTGCCGTTGTTGGGTGGGGGCAGTTACCTCCACACCTGCTTGTGCCCCTCCCCACCTCAAAGCTTTGCCCTCCTCACCTCCCCTCTCTGTCTTTGCGC
>JAODAL010023332.1:0-62870 GCA_025379985.1 Phyllomedusa bahiana | reverse complement strand
CTTGGGGGCAATCAGGAAGCTTAAAATTTCTCTAAAAAATAAATTTTTTTTGAAAAAGGTGATTTCTGTGAGTTTAATAGTGTCAAAAAGGGCTCCAGGGCTGGACACAAATTGCACAATTTGAGGCCTAAAATTTTCTGGGGCTGGAGTCACTATGGGGTCGCATCATTTGATCTCCAGGGGAATCTGTCCCTAATCACTGAAGAAGGATTTGTAGGAAAAATGAAACCATTGAATTGATTTGCTGAATCACTCTTATAAGCCAGGAGTGCAAATGTCTTCTCAACTAAGAAGTGTTTTGTGGATGATTAGGACATTTTTATTACTTATGGGGTGTGCGGACGAATTAACACATCTACATGTGTAAAAAATACCTTTAAAAACTGCAGGGAGGGGTGTATGTTGTATGTTATCACACTTGAAAAAAAAGCAAAATGATAATAATGTAAAACTATAAATAAATTCTGTAAACAAATGTCAGTTACCAAAAAATATACTAAATGACAGTCACTGTACAAAATAGCATAGTGCCACTTTGTGATCTGTGGGTCAAACAGGTTTAGGGGTCATGCTGTGGTACAGGACAGGTATAGTCAATGTCCAGTGAACCTAAAATGGTGGTTGAAAGACTCCTTTTTGCGGCACTTTTTAAATCTGGGGGTCATGCAGGTTTGGGGCTCATGCTGTGGCCCAGGACAGATATAGTCAATGTCCAGTTCAACTAAAATGGTGTTTGAAAGACTCCTTTTTCCGGCACTTTTTAAATCTGGGGGTCATGCAGGTTTGGGGCTCATGCTGCGTTCCAGGACAGGGATATTCAATGTCCAGTTCAAGTAAAATGATGGTTCAAATCATACTGCCTTCTGGCACTTTTTAATTTGTGGGTGATGCAGGTTTTAGGGTCATGCTGTGGTTCAAGACAGGGATAGTGAATGGTCTGGGACTTTTTTTCTGTGGCTTTTATAACCTAAGTGTGTTGCCTAAGATGTAGCACCTATCCATTTGACTGTTGTGGATTTTAATTCCAGCTTCTCCAGCCCTGTTTGGGTGTAAGAATGAAGGTGTTGTTGCTCTCCCATAGACTTTAATGGTCATCGGCGATAATCTAATATCGACTATCTGATATCTTATTGATAATTGCCGATATCGACTATCGACAAGATGACGATAGTCAACGTAATCGCTCATCACTAAATAATCAATGGACTGCATCCCCATACTCTAATCATTAAGACACTGTAGTCATGTTCGCAGCAGCTTCTAGATGGTTAAATGGCCTGGATCGGAGCTGTATCCAGTCCTACTCCCTACCTATCTAATAGCTAGCACCTGCCAGGTATGGTGTGGGCTCAGCACGTGAGCCCACACCATACTTAGTGAACACGGCTGTACCATCAATGTACCCCACAGGACGTTAAATGATAAAAATCCCTCCATCACTAATTCTCTCTAAGGGGCTCAGCATTGAATAGCAGAACTGAAATATGAGTCACTACTGTAGAACCGCCCACAAACTGAACAGGAAGCATGAGCCTGAAGCTGGCATTGAAGAGTAGGCTCTGTGAAACAGCTAGGATTATACAACAGTGGTTAAGATATGAAATGATTCAGGGTAAGGGGAAGGCTTTCAAATCCAATCCAAAAATCAGCTATGTTTTACTTCTAAATCTGATTTCCAAGACCAGTAAAGTTTTCTACATTCGTATTAAACCATCAATTTAGAAGAATTTTTCTTTGAAATGGATAAATTGTCTGAGTAATTAAAGTTTTTTAAAAATAATTATTTCCTTCAGCCAGCAGTGCACAGTAAATTGCTTTACTACCAGCACACACAGATAGTGCAATTGATCTTTGGTGCCTTACTTTTCTCTGTATATTCTAGTAAATAACCATTTCAAGGTGATTACAATTTTAAGATCATCAACATTAAAAATACTTATTTCCTCAGTTTGGTCTGAAAAAAAGAAAGAGAATGCAATCCTTTTTACCATTAACAAGCATCTTACATTAAAACTAATATTATTGCTGGCTTAACCCCTTAAGCACACGGCAATTGTCACATTTATTTCTTTGTTTTTTCATCTCTGCCTTCCAAAAGCCATAACCTTTTTATTTTTCTATCTACATAGAAATAGTACTATTGACTGTAACATAAAATGCAAAACAAATTCTTTGTGAGAACATGAAAAAAAACACAACTGTGATTTTTTTTTGAGAGTTTCAGTTTTATGGAGTTCATTGTTTAGTATTCATAACATGCTATATTCTGCAGGTTGGTATAATTTTGGTGATTTAAAATTTATAAGGCTTCCATTATATTTTACTATTTTCTTTTTTTTTTTTTTAAATGTTCACTTTGCTTTGCCATTTTTTTAGACTTTTTTTTACATTTCTTCTGATAAAGCTGTGTGATGTTTTGTTTTTTTGTAGGCAAAAATCTAGTTTAGTTGGTAGCAATTTGGAGTATATGGCCCTTAAGGTTCCCTTTTTATTTTGTCAAAATACACCTCTTACATACTAAAACAAATTACATGTTTAGAAATTTTAATTAGCATAGTAATGTGGACAAAACTGTATAAATATACTTATTTGGTAAAATAATACTTTTACATAAAGCACATAACATGAACCTGTTGCTAAGTTTGTCTTTAAAAAGACAAACAAAAAAACAACTACTTGTTTCCGGTCTTAGCAACATTAAATTACATATTCAAACTTGCAAAATATCGAAATATACTTTTTGGAGCTGAATCTAGATGGTCTTATGATTTAATCCATCATCCCTCACCTTTTTTATTTTTTAAAGAACTTTTAGCTGCTAAAGAAGCTGCATGTGTTCTGTAACAGCATTTAAATTGGTAACATATATTGTCTCCTCAGGTAAGGGTGCTTTGCTGTGCATTTTTGCAAAAAAAAAAAAAAACAGCTCACCAAAAAACACACCAAAAATGCTTTGTTTTAAAGCACCTTAAGGCCTCGTTCACACGGCTTATTTCGCCGCGTTCCGTCGGCAAATCCGTCCGAAATAAGTCACAGCCTATTTTCTATTGATTTCAATAGAAAATACGGCTCGTTGTTCACAACGAGACGGTAGTTCCGTTCCGATTGCCGCCGCGGATTGACGACGGCAATCCGGACGGAAAAACAATTCACATGTCAATTATTTACGGACGTTTCACCACCTACAAGATTGGAGAGGTGAAATCCATGGGGAAAATCATTTTACAAAAAAGTCCACACTTAGTGACACTTATTTGCAACTGATTTTCAACTGATTTCAGAACGTATTTACGATCGGCAATCCGTTGTAAATACGTTCTGAAATAAGCCGTGTGAACGAGGCCTAAGGGGAGAAGAGCAGCAGTTTTAGCTGCCTCATCAGCTAGTTTATCTGTCCTTATGGGTAGTCAGCTCTTTATCAGTCTGTAGTTTAACCCCTTACTGACATTTGATGTACCCATACATCATGGTTGGGAAGGGGTTCTCACAAATTGACGTATGGGTACGTCATGAGGATCGTGCAAGCTCACAAGCAGAACTTGCACGATTGCAGAATAGCATCAGCTGTACATTACAGTCGACCTCATACTGTTTGGCCCATGGCCGCTTTTACAATCTTCGTTAAAAATTATGGGCGACATGTCTGAAAAGTGGCGACGACATGTCAGTTTTGTGTCGTGCATTAAATCAGTGTAAAATGCACCTGAAAGTACTAATCTTTCAAAAATCTGGCATCTGGTATACCTTGCATAGCAAAATGAATGCGCTTGTCCAGGTGCATTACAAAATCTAGGCGCCTATCGTATCATCGCTAGTATATATGATGCGCCTTTTTAGGCGCATTCAAATGTGTTGTGCCTGGTTGTGCCTGGTGTATAATGTATTTATAGTGTATAAACGTCTGTTTATCCCATAAAAAAACAAGCCCATACACAGCTCCGTACACAGCAAAATAAAAAAAAAGTTATGGCTCTCAGACTACGGTGACCGGTGTAAAAAAAATAAAAATGTAAAAAAGTAAAAACACTACCAGGATTCCTGTATTTTTTTCAAAACTCCTCACAAAAACTTTGATAAAAAGCGATTAAAGTGTCATATGAACCCTATAATGATACCAATAAAAACGTCAACTCATTCTGCAAAAAACAAGCCCTTAATCAGCTCTATATAGAGAAAAATAAAAAAAGTTATGGCTGTCAGAAGAGGACGACATAAAAACGCAATTTTTTTATAAACGCATTTCTATTGTGTAAAAGTAATAAAAGATTAAAAAAACTAAATAAAATTTAGATCATTGCAATTGTACTAACCCACATAATGACGTTATTCTGTCTTTAAAACCGCATGGTGAACGCTGTAAAAATGAAGCCCAAAAAACAATGGTGGAACTATATTTTTTCCCATTTTCATTGCCCACTACTAAAAAAACCTGTGTGCCCAAAATGCATACACACCTAGATGAGATTCATGAGGGGTGTTCAATCCAAAATGGGGTGCCTCTTCTGGTACTTTAAGGGCTTTGCAAATGTGATATGGCACCCATCAAAATCTGTGGTCCAAAAGCCAAATAGCACTCCCTCCCTTGTACATCCAACCATGTGTCCAAACAACATTTTACACCTACACCTACTACTAGGGTATTGTCTAACTTGTAACAAATTGCGTCAAAAATTTGGGGTGCTTTTTTTCAAGATTCCTTGTAAAAATTAAACATTTTCAGCTACAATTGCAGATTGTTGTAAAAAAAATGTTTTTTCATTTTCACAGCCTAGCGCTAAAAAAAATTTGTGAAACACCTGTGGGATTGATATATTCACTACACCCCTGTATATATTCCTTAAGAGTTGTAGTTTCCACCAATATAGAGTCTTTTTAGGGGCATTTATTTTTTTAGCATGTTAGAATGCCGGCAAACCTGTAATGATGCCTAAAGAAAACTGCCCAAAGAAAATGAGACATGGTGCAATCTTCCCTGCCACAGCACCAAACATGAGATGGGAACATTGGAATTTCCATTTGTTTTGGCAGGGTTGGTACATGATACCATCTGGACAAAATTATTTTGGGGTTAGTTTTACTCTCTTTGGCAATATGCTTGTCTCCAACTTTGATGTCGTTATCATTATTTTTTCATAATTTTATTTTTTTTCTTACAGTTTTTTAGTGCTTCTTTACTGTTCTCCTGTTTAAGTAGTTGAAACACTTTCTTTTTGTAAATTAGTGCCTACTTTACATCTTTATTAATACACATTGTTTTTTTCCTGTTTCTAATCATTTTATTTCCATAAGGTATATACCTGTCATATTGAGAGCTTAAAATATTTTTAAATATCTCCCATTTAAAAAATGTACTGTTATTTTTGAAAATCTTGTCCCAGTCAATGAAGTTAAGGGTCTTTTAACCCCTTAAGGACCCGGCGTTTTTTTTTGGTGACACGTTTGGTGACACGTTAGTTTTTCCCTCCTCGCCTTCTGAAAGCCATAACTTTTTTATTTTTCCACCTACATAGGCACATGAGGGCTTTTATTTTGCGAGACAAGATTTACTTTCTAAGGGTGTTATTCACTATACTATAGAATATACTGGGAAACCGCAAAAAAAATTCCAAGTGGGACAAATTGTGAAAAAAAAACGTATTCCCGCCATGTTTGCGGGGTTTTGCTTTTACGGCATTCAGTCTTCGGTAAATATAAAAGTGTTATCTGTATTCTACAGGTTGTTACCATCCGAAATACCAAACCATGTAGGTTTCCGTTATGTTTTGGTACTGAAAAAAAATTCCCAAAAAACATTTTTTTTTTTTGAAATTTGTGCCTTTTGGCGCCATTTTTTTTGCGAAAAAACTTTTTAGGGTTTTTTAAACCCCTACGGACGTCGGGGGGGGAAAATTTTTAAAGCGGGCAAAGTGTAACTTTTTTTATCGCTGCAGTTTGGAAATTTTGAATGCGCCCCTTTTTTTGAAAAATTTTTTTTTTCCCATTTTTTGAGTGTTTGAAAAAATGCCCAAAAAACGTTTTTGGGTTTTGGTTTTTTCTTTCGGGTTTTGGGAATAAAGGAAATTTTTTTTATGGTTTGGGGTTTTTTGGGAGGCGTCCAAAAAAAGGTGAATTTTTTAAAAAAATTTTAATTTTCTGGGGGGAAAGGGGGGTGGGGGGTTTGGGGGTTTTTTAATCTTTTTTTTGATTTTAAAAACTTTATTTTTTTTTTCCTTTAACTTGAGGCCCCCAAAAAGGTACTTGACCACTAGGGGGCCCGCGTTTGGTTAATACAACCAAATTGCTTTGCTTTAGGAAAATCATTGGGGGTGTCAAAGATGGGAACCCCAGCCCCAGGGGGGCAGGCTTTTAAAAGGAGAGTTTTATATTGTGCAGCCCGGGGGGATTTTGTTTGAACCGGGTTTGAAAAGGGCCCCTTTTTTTCCCAATTTTTTTTGGCCAGCCCACCTCGCACTGGGGTTTTTGAAATAGTATCTTTTTTTTTTTGCAGCCCGTTTTGTTAAAAAGACCCCCTTGTACTTATTTTAGGATTAAAAAATGGGCGATTTGATTCTAAGGGAATTGGAATTCGTTTGGGAATTTCAGGAAAACTCCGGTTCTGAACGAAAGTCAAATTTTTTGGGGTTTACTTCGGAAGGTTTGGCCCGAAATGTGCTTTTCATTAAAAAAAAATGGCTGCGAGCCCCATGGCGGGGCAAAAAGGGGGAAATTTGGGGGGAAGAAGGGGCAAAAAAAGCCTGGGTTGGGGCATGTACAGAGATTTTAAACCCAAACAAGAGACCGGCGGGATTCTGTGACCATCACCCCAAAATATAAGTCGGGCGTGACGCTGGGAAATTCCGTGCTCTCACTGTACTGATCAGGGGAAAGGGGCCCGCCGTGGGGTGATTGTAAAGGGAAAAAGTTTTTTTTACAGCGATTTTTGTGGGGTTTTCTCCCGCTTGATAGGGGGACTGTTTTTCTTAAAAGTTTATTTCTAATTTTTTTGGGGATTGGACTGAAAAACCCCTGGGGGGCGTCTATCTGCCACGCACATTGAATATCCCAAAGGGGGGTCTAAGCCCGTTCCCGTTGTATTAAATTAAAAAAAAAAACCCGCGTTTTTTTAAAAACAAATAATACAAAATTTTTGGGGTGCCAATTCTTTTGGGGCAATTTACACCGGGGTTAATTTTAAAGGGTTTTTATTCCGCTGTGGTGACCCAAAAAAAACCGCTTTTCAGCCCCAAAAAAATATTTCATTTTTCCCGTGCCAAATTTTACAAGCCCCAAAAGGGTTAAATTTTCAATTTTTTTTCTCTTGTTGTGTGGTGTAAAAAACCCCCCGCATTTTTTAACACGCTACAAAAAACTAAAATAGTTTTTTGGTGGCCCCCAATTTTCCCTTTGGGGGGCCCCAAAATTTTCATCCCGGGGGTTTAATTTTAAACATTGTTTTTTTTAGCTGTGGTGACCCCCAAAGAAACCGTATTTTTTAACCCCCCAAAGTATATAATTTTTCTGTGCCTAATTCACAAGAAAAGGTTTAATTTCAATTTTATCTCTTGTTTTTGTCGTAAAAAACACCCCAGTAACACCACAAAACTAATCGTTTGTGGCTGCTCAATTTTTTGGGCAATTTACAACCAGGGGGGGTTTTTTAACGTTGTTCGCAGTTGTACTCTAAAAAAAAACTTTGTTTTTCACCCCCCAAAGAAATTCTGTAGCATAATTAAAATCCGAAGTTAATTAAGCCCGTTTGTGCTTTTTTATTCATAAAATACACAAAATTTTTTTAAACGGAAATAAAGTCAATTTTTCCCCGCCCCATTTTTGGACGCAATTTATATCCCAAGGGTTACCCAAACTTGTTATGGGTTCATTTGGCGTCAAATACAGGGTGGTTATTTATCATAAAAGATATCTTCATCAAACAGTGTCTGTACATTTTTGAACAAACAGTATGTCAGACAGAGAGGTGGAGATCTTTACCCGCGAGTGGCAGAGGACAAAATTCCAGGCCCCGGTCCCGCACAGAAAAGGGGACGTCGCGCAGGGGTCATCGGTGAGGCCACAACTGCCGCGTCATTAGTGGGCCCTGTGTTGTTCAGCAACCCCCCTGGTTCTTGATTGGTTGACTAGGGGCATCCACTTCCTCCCAGATGAATCTGAAAACCCCCCGCCAAGGTCGGTGGGAACGTCAGAAAACCCCCATTTGGCATGGCCCGGAGGGGGTCAGCGGCCCTCACCTGTCCTCAACCCCCCTCGTCCCATCCGGGTTTCCCCCAGCCAGAGAATTTCTATGTGGTTTGGGCCCCACGCCACTTATACAGGATGAACAATTTGAGGAGGGCAGTCAGTAGCTACTTAACCCCGAAGAAATGGGGCCCAATTTTCCCCTGCTTCTTGCAGTAGGGGGCAAAAGTATAGATGTTGAGAGTGGCATGGAAGGTCATTTTTTTGGAGGGGTCACCTCCCCAAACCCAAGACCGGGGATGAGGGACAGCATGACAATGAAACCCCCAAAAAGATGATGTGTGCTGCCGCACTTGGGAGCCGGGGGAGGCAAGGGCTTTATCAGTTTAGGGAAGAGGGGGTAGCTTGCGCGCAGGCGCGGCACAGCCAGCAAAAGGGTCGTGTGGCCGTGAGTCGCAGGGGTAGCAGCAGTGTGAGGTCGGGAGCCAAAACGGCCACGGGGCTAAAAAAAACCCCCTTTGCAAAGGGCCCCAAGAAAGTGCGGGACAGGGGGTCAGGGGGGCAGCGGCGGGAGTAGTCACTCAGTGGGGGGCGTTTTGGGGGGTAAAATTGATACCGGCGGTGGGCAGTTCTTTGTAAGACACCGGAGGAGCCGAATATGGGTATATTAGAATTTAAGCAGAAAGTGAAGCGTGGCCAGGGAGCTAACGTTGGCCCATGGCCGCGTCAAAACCATGCAGCGTCCCATCCGGGGCCCGGGGGGAAAAGTGGTCGATGTGGTGGTCCATCCTGCCGCCGGCGCACAGCAGCGCCCAGTGGGAGCATGCATTCGCCAGTCAAGGCCCCACCCCCTCGCGAAAGGGAGCTGTTTCCTTTTACATATCCCCGGTCCCAATGTCCTCCCCCGCTACTCATGGCGCGCAGTCGTTCAGGAGGCGATTGCAAAGAGAAAAAGTATGCGTCCAACCATCTAAGGTGCAGAAAGCGACCGTACTCCCCGCCCGTTTTGTACTGCAGTCCCCCCTTTCCAAATGGTGGACTCTGCACTTTCAGAGAACAAATGCTTGTGCCGAGCCGAAGATGGAGAGTCCCAGCCGTAATTTCTTTTCCCAAAAGCAGTACCAGCACTTCATAAATTAGAACAAAGGTGGGCCAGTCCTTAGAAAGGTTATCCGTTGTTTCAAATGTGCATGGCAGCGCGGACTTCTGGAGCTTGTAACTACGGACACGGCCCAGTACATGTCCTTTACGCCCACTGTGGTGAATGTACTTCCGCCCAGCACATCAACAACTTGACAGGAGAACGCCGCTTTCTCCTCCCACTTGTCAAACGCGGCTCCCTGCGCCAATGTCCGCCTCCTTCCTCCTCCACCACCACCACCATCTAGCCCTCCACAAGTAAATGCTCCATCATACCACATGTGTATTGGCACAGCGGTGGTCACGCATACTACACCTGCCTTGCCTCCGAACGAAGTCACACAGGGAGGAACTGCACCGCGTGCATGCAGCAAAAATCGATGTGTGTCTTTCTCTGCGCCAACTGCAAATCGGAACCATGGTGACAGACAATGGGGAGGAACATGGTGTCCCGCGGCAGCACCGAGGAGGGATGGTCCATGCGCCCTGCATGGCGCACGTGTTCAATCTGGTTTAGTTGAAAAGGTTCCTGAAGTCTTCGACCGATTTTTCAGAAGATTCTGAAAATCGCAGGAAACTGTGCATGCACTTCCATCCCATTTCCTACAAGCCAGGAACACCCTCCTCGAGTTGCAGCGCCAGAAAAGCCTCCCCAACACACTCTGATATGCGATGTTTCCACCCGTTTGGAATTCCAGCCTGCACATGTTGGACCCAGACTGTAATGAACAGAGAAAGGCCATTAACAGCTTTTTTTGATGATCCAGGGCGGACAGGAAACACCCCTCCTTGTAACATGATGTCAGCCAGTGGAAGCTCATGCGTGACACCTGCCATTTGTTGAGGCAGTCGATGAGCCACTTATTTGTCAGTCGCCAGGACTACGGGATGAATAAATTCATTACACTGCTTCATGGTCCTGGAACAGATGCTGAAAATTTGTCTGGGCAGGGACTGAGACAGGCGACTACATTCGCGGCCACATGAGTCCCGGTTGGACTGAATCGAGGAGGAGAGAAGGAGGAGGAGGAGGACATTGAGCAGAAGCATTGTCTGGTGAATGAGTGATTTCTACCCCAGGTGAAACAAGAGAGGAGGAGCAGGAGCAGCTGAGGAGGTAGATGAGATGAGGAAGACTAGGCAGATGACCCCAAGCAACCGTGGCAGTATACAGTGGAGAAGGAGCAGGGAGCCCCTCGGAGTTACTTGTGCAGATGGCCCGCAGCATCTGATTTGCTGGCTAGTAACAGCCAATCAGTCAGCATCAGGAACAGAGGAATTGACTTTCTGGCTCTCCACCCTATTGACCCTCGCTAACCGGTCCAAATTGGAGCCCTATTTTCCCATTAGTGAGAGGAGGACAAACTCAAATACTATAGGGAAATCCTCCGTAATCATTGGCCGCTGCCATGTGCGGCATTGTCCCTCCTGACCAGTCTGTCCGGGGGGTTCACAGCCGCTCCGTACTACTGCCGCGGCTGCCGGGGAAGGTGAGGGGGGCTCGGAGCATTACCAGCTCCATCAGCAGCAACCCTAAGTCTGGAGTCACTGATGACAGCTCTTCACCCGCCTAGTGAGGAGGGGCAGTCGCCAGCAGCCAGCAGCAACTGGAGCAGACCCTGAACCAACAGGTTGTGGCCTACTTGACAGCACTCTGCCCCACCCCAGTTAGAAGATCCGCTGGACTACTGGGCATCCAAACTGATGTGTGGCAGCAACTTGCCCTAGTTTGCAGTGGAGAACTCTCCCTGCCCGGCCAGATGTGGCATCAGAGCGGTGTTCAGTGCGGCGGGGCCATCGTTTAGCCCCAAGGAGAACCCGCCTTGTCCCACGGAAATGTGGAACGACAGACCTTTGTCAAGATGAATCAGGCCGTGGGATCGTCAGGATTTCCACACAACAATGCTTAGGCGTACAGACTACATCAGCCATGACGCCCTCACCCAAACTGTGAAAATGAGTCTGGGTTCAAACTACCTGCTCAGCCACTATTCTGATGCCACCTCCCGTATGATGCCACACAACTGCTGACAGTTTCTCCATCTGCCACCAAATCTTTACCGACTGGTATCCACCCACCCCACACCTGTCCATTGTGCCACTGTCTGACCTCTCTCTGCCACTCTGTGGCCGTATTCATGATTTGCCCACCTCCGGAATGACATTTGTGCCCACTGTCTGACCTCATGCTGCTGGCTGTGCTGCTGCGTACCTACACACTGTGTCATTGTGCCACTGACTGACCTATGCTGCTGCTGTGGATTGCTTGCCGTGACCTCCACCACTGTGTCATTGTCCCACTCAGTTGGAATACTCTCTGTTTTTGCCACCTCCAAAATGTCATTGTGCCACTGATTGGACCTCCTGCTGCCTGCGTGCTGCTGCCGTGACCTCACACTGTGTCATTGTCCCCACTCTGTGGCCTATCTCCCTGTTTTTGCCACCTCCAGTAATGTCATTGTGCCACTGCCTACCTCCATGCTCTGCTGTGGCTGCTGCGTGACCTACACACTGTGTCATTTGTCCCACTCTGTGGCCTACTCCTGTTTTTGCCAACCTCCAGATGTCATGGTCCCACTGCCTGACCTCATGCTTGCTGCTGTGGCTGCTGCCGTGACCTCCACACTCCTGATTCCATTGTACCCACTGTCTGACCTCTCATGCTCTGCTGTGGCTGCTGCAGTACTACACACTGTGTCATGTCCCCACTCTGTGCCTACTCCTGTTTTTGCCACCTCCAGAATGTCATGAGCCACGCCTGAGACCTCATGCTGCTGCTGTGGCTCGCTGCCCGTGACCTCCCAAACTGTGTCATTGTCCCACTACTCTGTGCCTACTCCTGTTTATGCCGAACCTTATCCAGAAAAAAATGTGTCATTGTGCCATTGTCTGAACCTCATGCTGCGGCTGTGGCCTGCGCCATGAACCTCCACACTCTGTCATTGGCCACTGCTGACCTCAACTCGCTGTTGCTGCTAGTCGTGACCGCACACTGTGGCATTGTCCCACTCCTGTGGCCACTCCTGTTTTTGCCACCTCCAGAATGTCATTGTGCACACTGCCTTACCTCATGCTGCTGCTGTGGCTGCTGCCCGTGACCTCCACACTGTGTCATTTGTGCCACTGTCTGACCTCATGCGCTGCTGGGCTGCTGCCCGTGACCAACACACGGAGTAATTGTCCCACTCTGTGGCCTGAACACTGTTTTGCCACCTCCAGAATGTCATTGTGCACTGCCTGACCTAATGCTGCTGCTGTTGCTGCTGCCGAGAACATCACACTCTTTCATTGTGCCACAGTCTGACCTCATCAGCTGCTGTGGCTGCTGCAGTGACCTTCCACACTGTGCAGTGTCCCACTCTGTGGCCTACTCTGATTTTGCCACTCCAGAATGTCTTTGTGCCACTCTGCCTGACCTTCAATCTGCTGCTGGGCTGCTGCCCGTACCTTCCACACTGTGTCTTTGTCCCACTCTGTTGCTACTCCTGTTTTTGCCACCTCCAGAATGTCACTTGTCCACTGCCTGATACCTCATGCTGCTGCTGTGGCTGTGCATGACCACCAGACTGCTGTCATTGTGCCACTGACTGACCTCATATGCAGCTGCTGTGGCTGCTGCCCAGTGACTACACACTGTGGGTCATAGTCCACTCTGTGGCCTACTCCTGTTTTTTTGCCACCAACCAGAATGTCATTGTGCAATGCCTGACCTCATGCTGCTGCTGCTGTGACTGCTGCCGTGACCTGCACACTGTGTCATTGTCCCACTCTGTAGCCTACTCCTGTTTTGCCCACCTCAGAATGTCGATTGTGCCACTGCCTGACCTCATGCTGCTTCTGTGGCTGCTGCCGTGACTCCACAATCTGTCATTGTGCCACTGTCTGACCTCATGCTGCTCGACTGTGGCTGCAGCCATGACCTTCACACTGTTCATTGTCCCACTCTGAGGCCTACTCCTGTTTTTTTGCCCCCTCCAGAATGTCATTGTGCACTGCCTTGACCTAATGCTGCTGCTGTGGCTGCTGCGTGACCTCCACACTGTATATTGTCCCACATCTGTGGCCTACTAACTCCATGTTTTTGCCACCGTCCAGAAATGTCGTTGTGGCCACTGCCTGACCTCATGCTGCGGCTGTGACTGCTTCGAGACCTACACACTGTGTCATAGTCCCACTCGGTGGCCTACTCCTGTTTTTTGCAACCTCCAGAATGTCCATTGTCCACTAGCCTGACCTCATGCTGCTGCGTCGGCTGCTGCCGTGACATCCACACATTGTTCATTTCCCACTCCTGGTGGCCTACTCCTGTTTTGCCACCCTCCAGAAATGTTATTGTGCCAGCCACTGCTGACCTCCTGCTGCTGCTGGTGGCTGCTTAGCCGTGACCTACACACTGTGTTATTAGTCCCATTCTGTGGCCTATCTCCTGTTTTTTTTTTTTTTGCCACCAACTCCCCGCTCCCATGGAATCGGCACCGCTCCAGAATACTCGTTGTGCACTGCCTGACCTCATGCTGACCTGCTGTGACTGCTGCCGCGTGACCTACACACAGTGTCATTGGTCCCACTCTGTGCCTACTCCGTTTTGCCACTCCAGAATGTCATTGTCCACTGCCTACCTCATGCTGCTGCTGTGGCTGCTCCGTGACCTCCACCTGTGTCATTGTCCCACTCTGTGGCCTACTCCTGTTTTTGCCACCTCCAGAATGTCATTGTGCCACTGCCTGACCTCATGCTGCTGCTGCGGCTGCTGCCGTGACCTCCACACTCTGTCATTATGCCACTGTCTGACCTTATGCTGCTGCTGTGGCTGCTGCCGTGACCTAAAACACTGTGTCATTGTCCCACCAGTGGCCTACTCCTGGTTTTGCCAACCCTCCAGAATGTCATTGAGGCCACTGCCTGACTCTCATGCAGCATGCTGTGGCTGCTTGCCGTGACTTCCACACTGGTCATTGTCTCCACTCTGGAGCCTACTCCTGTTTTTGCCACCTCCAAATGTCATGGCAACTGCCTGACCTCCATCGCTGCTGCTGTGGCTGCTGCCGTGACCTCCACACCTCTGTCATTGTCCACTGTCTGACCTCATGCTCGCTGCTTGGCTGCTGCGTGACCTACACACTGTTGTCATTGTCCCACTCTATGGCCTACTCCCTTTTTTTTTGCCAACCTCCAAAAATGTCATTGTGCCACTGTCTGACCTCATGCATGCTGCTGTGCTGCTGCCCCGTGGACCGTACACACTGTGGTCATTGGCCTCTGTCGACCTCAAATGCTGCTCGCTGTGGCCTGCTGCAGTTGACCTACACACTGTGTCCATTGTGCACTGTCTTACCTCATGCTTCTGCGTGGCCCCCCCCCCCCCTGGCCCTGCTGTGGACCTACACACTGTCATTGTGCCACTGTCCTGAACTCATTGCGCTGCCGTGGCTGCTGCAGTGACCTACACACGTTGTCATTGTGCCACTGTCTGACCTCATGCTGCTGCTGTGGCTGCTGCTGTGAACCTACACACTGTGTAATTGTGCCACTGGTCTGACCTCATGCTGCTGCTTTGGCTGATGCCGTGACCACACACTGTGTCTTGTGCCACTGTCTGACCTCATGCTGCTGCTTTGCTGCTGCCGTGACCTCCACACAGGTCATTGTGCACTCTGTGGGCCTATTCTGTTGTTGCACCTCCAGAATGTCATTGTGCCACTGTCTGACCTCATGCTGCTGTGGCTGCCGCCGTCACCTCCACACTCTGTCACTAATGTTGCCACCTGAGCTCTCAGCTTGTTTTTTTCCAGCTTTCTCTGGCATGACTTTATCAGGAAACATTCCCGCTTCAGTTTTTTGGTCATTTTTGCCCTCTTAAGTGCCCAGGGAATTTTAGAGTGAAGCGATTCTAAGAGCGGTGGCAGTCATGTGCGTGTCATACTAAAACACAACATTGTATGAAGACCAAACCAAGCTCCCTCTGCATATTTAAGAATGGCACAATGTTCTACAGCACCCTGAAGGCTCTGTGCAGCCTGGAAATAGCTGGTTTTAACGTGATTTGTCCCGAAGTAATTCAGAACGAAGTTATTTTTTGCCGAGAAATTCGGCGAAGTGAACGAAACGAATTTAGGGAAATTCGCCCATCTCTAATTAGGATACAAAATTTTCTAGTAACTGCTGTTGTATTTCATTGGTGCAAAACCCACCTTTTAGTATCCGTACACATTTTAATTAGGTGTTTTTCACTTTGGCGCAGCCCTTTTTTGTTCAAAGACCCATCTTGTACTTATATTAGGATACAGAAATTTTCTAGTAATTGCAGGTGTATTTCATAGGGGCAAAAACCACCTTTTATTATCTGCACACAATTTAATTAGGTGTTTTTCACTTTGGCGCAGGCCATTTTTGTTCAAAGACCCATCTTGTACTTATATTAGGATACAGAAATTTGCTAGTAAGTGCAGGTGGATTTCATGGGTGCAAAACCCACCTTTTATTATCCGTATACATTTTAATTAGGTGTTTTTTACTTTGGCACAGCCCATTTTTGTTCAAAGACCCATCTTGTACTTATATTAGGATACAGAAATTTTCTAATAATTGCAGGTGTATTTCATTGGTGCAAAAACCACCTTTTCTTATCCATTTAAATTTTAAATAGCTGTATTTCACTTTGGTGCGGCCCAGTTTTGTTCAAAGAGCCACCTTGTACTTAAATTTGAATACAGAAATTTTGTGGTAACTGCTGTTGTATTTCATTGGTGCAAAAACCACCTTTTCTTATCCGTATAACATTTAAATAGCTGTATTGCACTTTGGTTCGCCCCAGTTTTTTTCAAATAGCCACGTTGTACTTAAATTTGGATACAGAAATTTCGTAGTTACTGTATTTCATTGGTGCAAAAACCACCGTTTGTTATCCGTATAACTTTTAAATAGCTGTATTGCACGTGGTGTGGCCCTATTTTTTTCAAATAGCCACGTTGTACGACAATTCTGATAGAAAAAATTTCTAGCAACTGTTCTCGTTTGTCATTGCTGCAAAAAACACAATCTCTCATCAGTGTAACTTCTTAATAGTTTTATTGCGCTCGTTGAATCTCAGTTTGGCGCAGATAGCGCACTTGTATGATATTTTATTGAAAACTATCAATTCCTAGTCCTACTGGGCAGTTGTAAATCCCTGGGACTGAAGGAAGAACACTGTTGATTTTGTCTTACGGTTCTTCCACCAGACCGCATTTCACAGGTATTCGCTAGAAACATTTCAGTTTCTAATCCTAGTTGGCTGTAGGAAATTAGAGGAATTTAAGAATAGCTGTGATTTGCCATCTTTTAATAAGAGACTGTCAAAAACTCTTCCATACCTTCTTAAATTTGTATCTTTCTGAACATGGAGCGAAATGCAGGTGGTAGGCGAGCAAAGAGGGGGGTAGGACATGGAGGTAGAGGTACGAGAAAAGGTGCTCCTTCCAGTGCTGCCGATAACACGCAAGCCAGCGTATCGTTGGTTGCAGGACCATCAGGCCTGTCATTGCTGGGTCAGGGCCCTGTGAATCTCAGTAACGAACAGCGTCTCCAATCTGTTCTTCAGGTGTTGTCCTGCCCAGCAGCCAGCGTCATATCTGAGCGGACCTTCAGCACAGCTGAAAGAGTCATTGCAGACAAACGCATCCGGCTTTCCACAGATAATGTGGATCATTTGAATTTCATCAAGATGAATCAGGCATGGATCTCTGATGATGTTGTGGCCCCAATTGCCGAGGCCACAAATTAGTGTCCGGTCTACTTCACATTCCTCTTCCAAAAGAAATGGTCCTCTTGAAAACTTTTTTTTTAAATGATCATTTCTTACTGCAATTTTTATTCTCAGTTCCCAAAAGTTCAGTTTGCTGGTTTTGCGGTGAGGAGACTGTAAAAGACACCAAGGTTTCATAAAAAAAGTATTCCATTTACTCACTTTATTTTTAGAATTTTTCGCATTGACAATGGTTTTGGGGTCATGGTGCTGTGAGATACAGCTATAATCATGGTCCTTTGGAACAGAAATGGGGCGTCAAAGATGCATTACTCCCTCACAATTTTTAACAGTGGCTGAGAAGTCATTTTTATAATTTTTTGGGTCATGCTGCTGTGAAATGCAGCAATACTACAGGTCCTATTCTAAAAAATGTGGTTTCTAACAGACATTTGTTCTTCACAATTGTCAAGAGTGGCTCAAGGGTCATGTTTTGAATTTTTGGGGGCATGTTGCTGTGAAATGCAGCTATACTACAGGTCCTATTGTAAAAAATGTGGTTTCTAACAGACATTTGTTCTTCACAATTGTCAAGAGTGGCTCAAGGGTGATGGTGCTGTCAAAAACAGGAATAGGTAGGACACTGTTAATGGACACATATTGCAAAATGACTTGTTTTTGCAAGATCTTTAACATAGCTAGCAATCCCTGTAGTGAGACAACCCATTTAATACAATTAAAAAAAGAGAAACAAAGACGTGGTGGGATTCTATCCTAAAAACAGTGGTTGAAAGACTCATTTTTCCGTCACTTTTTAATTTGTGGGTCAGGCAGGTTTAAGGGTCATACTGCGGTTCAGGACAGGGA
Source organism: Phyllomedusa bahiana (assembly GCA_025379985.1). Taxonomy (NCBI): domain Eukaryota; kingdom Metazoa; phylum Chordata; class Amphibia; order Anura; family Hylidae; genus Phyllomedusa; species Phyllomedusa bahiana. Next base: position 44,968 of record JAODAL010023332.1, on the reverse strand, counting down.
TAGTCGATGTCCAGTTCAAGTAAAATGAAGGTTCAAATCATCCTGCCTTCTGGCACTTTTTAATTTGTGGGTCATGCAGGTTTAAGCGTCATGCTGTGCTACAGGACAGGGATAGTGAATATTCTGTGAGTTTTTTTCTGTGACTCATGTTGCCTAATTGTGTTGCCTAAGAAGTAGCACGTATCCATTTTACTGTTGTGAATGTTAATTCCAGCTTCTCCAGCCCTGTTTGGGTGTAAGAATGAAGGGGTTCTTCCGCTCCCATAGAATTTAATGGTCATCGGCGATAATCTATTATCAACTATCGGATATCGGCATGATAATTGACTCTATCGACTATCGACCCGATGACGATAGTCAATGCAATCGCTCATCACTACTCCTCATTTATTATTGTTTTTACCCCCATGTATATCTACCCATAATGACTTCAAATGTTAATTTCATGTGTCTCTATCTTCCTGCAATGTTGGTTTTAGACAGGATTTTACATAAAGACATAAGCTTCCCACTTTCCAATTTTTATAATCCTTTCTAATCAAACTGTAAGTTAATCACCCAGTTGTAGTTCTCATCCGGCCATGTCTCAGTTATCCCCATTATGTCATATTTTTCTTTAAAGATTAATGATTATAGTTCTTTAATTTCATTGGTTAGACATGAAATTAAGAGTTTTTGTTTTATTCTTTTACTGCTATCCTCTATCTCTACTATCTTCCATGATACATGTGTAGTTGCCCTCTCCTTTCAGTCCTTCGTTTAAATACTCCTCCAAGTTTCTATCCATTTTGTCTCACAATTAAGCTTCACCCTCCCCAATTATGTGCAGCCCACCCCCTACCATCTACCCTACCGAGTCTGTAGGTAGCCCAGTTCTCCAAAAATTTAGATCCCTTTTTCCTACACCATTTTTTGAGCCACTTCTTTAACTCCCTAATCTCCTGCTGCTTCTCTGGTGTGGAACATGGTTGAAATTGTACATTGGGGTTCTTGCCTTGAGCCTTTGGCCAAAGCCCCTCAAATAATAATTTTATCTCCAACTTTGTCATTGGTGCCAATGTGTGCCATGAGAGCTGGATTCTCACTAGCCCCACCCAGTAATCTGTCAAACCAATTCGCAATATGTTGAACTGGAGCCCCAGGAAGACAACATACTGTTCGATGATCTCGGTCTATGAGACAGATTGCCCACTCTGTTTCCCTAATAATTGAGCCCTCAGCTACCAGCACCTGTCTAGCCTGCCCTGCACTCTTATTCCTCACCTTTTTGGAGCAGATAGGGGAAGTGATTTGCCGCAGCAGTGCTTTTTCAGAGCTGACATTCCCCTTCTTCCGCTGATCTGGCTAATATATTGGGGTGTGCCAGATGAGGACTAGCCTTCCTGACACTCTTCTGCTTACCCCACTTTCTGACTTTCACCCAACTAGCTGCCTTATTTCCCTGCATCTCCATGTTGCCATCATCCCCTGGAGCCAGCAAGTGCTTGATCAGTAAGCAGCAGGCTTCTTTTTCAAATTAGCAATGACTCTGTATTGCAACTTGCTCATTGAGCACCAGGATCTGGGCTTCCAAATGTGCACACAACTCGCACAGCAGTATGCACAGTTGAACAGCTGTTCAAGGACTGTTTATATAGCACAATGCATACATAGCAGAGATAACAGTCTATTGAAATTAAAGCTGCTGTTTCAAGACTGAACATTAAAGTGGTTGTTTCATTAAGTCAGCCTCCCATAATATTGTGAGTCCCAAACTCCAAGTAAGTGGCTTTTGTTGTGGGGAACCCTGCCTGCATTAATTGTTTATATACTGGTTTATATACTTACAGGTTGTAAAAAGACACAGGTAACCTATCAAGCTAACAAGCTAACCTATCATCCTACTGTGTTGATCCAGCGGAAAGCAAAAACCCCTATGAGGTGGATGCCAACTGCCCCATACAAAAGGAAAAAATTCTTTCTGACCTAAAAGATGGTGATCAGAACAACTCCATGGATGAGCCTCTCATATCTAGAATCTATAACCTATAAACTGCAATATTATATTTTTGAAGAAAGGCATTTAAGCCTTTCTTAAACTTGTTAAAGCATACAAAATCACAATCTCTTGTGACAGGAAGTTCCAAAGTATCACAGCCCTTAGGCTAAGTGCACACAGCATATGGCAAAATACCATCCAAAATCCATTTTGAAATTGCTGCACCGTTGCAGGGCTGTTTTTTGGTGCAGATTTGCGCAAAAAATGTGGTCAGTTTTCGGATTTGCCATCAGCCCGTAAAATTGAATGCATGGGAATTCCACGACAATCCGACGGAATCCCATGGACTATGCAACATGTTGCATGTTCCACCCGGTATCAAAGCTGATGGTAAAAAAAATGGCTACACAGTACAGAAATGATGTCAAATTTTCGGAGGATTCAGTATTTTGAATCCACCTAAGTTCCAACGGTATACTGTGCTGTATAGAATACAATGAAAAATCCATACTGTAGTCTATACAACATGGATTTTTCATTGCTGTCTATGTAGCACAGTGTATCGTCGGATTTTAGGTGGATTCAAAATACTGAATCCGCCGAAAATCCGACAGTATTGCTGTGCTGTGTAGACATAGCCTTTTAGTACAGAATCTCCCTCTTTTATAATGGTGAAACGTTCTTTTCTCCAGACCTAGAGGATGCTACCTTGTCATGGATGCAAAAAAGGTCACACGATTGATCCCTGTACTGTCTATTCACATACTAGCCTACAAACGTAAAAATAGCCAGGGTAATGTAACGGAAATGCAACCTAAAGTAAATACAAGGGTAACCCACTATGACAATAACGACACCCAAAAACGAGGGAAACCCATAAAGAATGGATACCCCTTGAGGACGCGTCAGCGAAACGCGCGTCGGGGTTGCACGGAGGTCTAGCTGTCACGGTTTACCATTTTTACATCGGATTCCTCCTTCACGGTATAGTAGCATTTCAGATTCTGAATGCATTATTATTTTTTAAATACTATACTGGAAGCAGGTTGTTTACTATTGGCATATGTATTTCCACATATTTATTTTTACGTGACCCTAGACCTCCGTGCTTGTTGTTTTTTAGCATTGTTTTATCTGGGTGATGGTTGTTATGGTATATTATGTTGGTGATGCCATTTTGTAATTTTTGTAAATTTTGAATAAAGTTTTGTACATTCTTTATGGGTTTCCCTCGTTTTTGGGTGTCGTTATTGTCTATTCACATATTTGAACTTGGTAATTAAATCGCCCATTAGCCATCCATTGTTTTCAAGCTGAATAACCCCAAGCCTGTCTTAGTACTGCAATCCATGTATTCTCCTAACCAACTTGGTCGCCTTGCCCGCACCTGCCTTTTCAACTTTACCCATACATTTTCAATAGGATTGAGATCAGGGTTTTGTGATGGCCACTCCAAAACATTGACTTAGTTATCCTTAAGCCACTTTTGCAAACATTAATCTGGCTTTTATATGTTTCTTTTGGAGTAATGGCTTCTTTCCGACAGAGTGGCCTTTCCACTCATGTTGATACAGTACTCGTTTCACAGTGGATAATGACACAATTTTACCAGCTTCTGTCAGCATCTTAATAAGGTCTTTTGCTTTTGTTCTTGGGTTGATACACACATGTCGGACCAAAGCAGGTTCATCTCCGAGACACAGAACCCATCTCCTTCTCTAGCGGTATGATGGCTGGACATTCCCATCTTGTTTGTACTTGCGTATAATTGTTTGTACAGATGAACTAGGCACGTACAGGTATCTGGAAATTGCACCCAAGGATGAACCAGACTTGTGCAAGTACACGATTCTCTTCCTGATATCTTGGTTGATTTCTTTAGACTTTCCCATGATGTTACACACAGAAGCAGTGTGTTTCTGGTTTGCATAAATACATCCACAGGTGTGTCTCTAATTAACTCAGATTTTGCCAATAAACCTATCAGAAGCTTCCAAAGACATTACATCATCATATGGGCTGTCCCAAATTGTTTAAAGGCCTAATAATCCTAGTGTATGTAAACGTTTGACTTTGCAGAAAGTAATAAAAATTCCTTAAAAATTATCTCTCATTATCCTGGCATTTGGCAAATCTAAATAGTTTTGGTAATCCTAATTGACCTAAAACAGGTAAAGTCTATTCTGATCTCATGTCAGATAGTGAGAAAAACATACATATGTGTCTTTTTATATAGCGTATGTAAACTTCTGGTTTTAACTGTATATATATATATGTATATATATATATATATATATATATATTATATATATATTATATATATTGGTGTGTGTGTGTGTGTGTGTGTGTAGTTTTTTTGTACTATAAAGGCAATGTAAGCAGACATTTGGTATTTTTTTGTTTTAGCTTGACGAATTATTGCCAATCACTTGTTAAAAAAAATGGACCCAGAAGATTTTGTGCAGTTCCAGAAGTTACAGAACATTCTTAAGTACAGTCTCTCTTTCTTGTCAGGTATGTATGCTGGGAATTTGTGGTTGTCTGAAACAAAAATGCATGTGTACACATTTAAAGTATGTTCAACAGGCTGGTTGATGGCCCTTGCATCATGACAGATATATCTGTCATAATGATCTTGTGGGTACTCTTCAGTGTAGAGGTGGGTAATACTTAGCTAGGCTTCTGCTGAAACTGCCAGTGATAACTCCGACCTCAACATCTTAACTCTTTAGATGCTGCAGTTAGTAGCGACAGCGGTATGTTGTCTGTCTGGCCATCGGCATTCTGTAGTGTAATCATGGCATGGTGATGGGTTACCTTGACAGCCGTGGGTCTTACAAAAAACCTAAGTATCTGTCTTTAGGCCTTTCCAGTACTATGGGCTTAAATGTTCCCTGTCAGCTTAACCTTGAAAGAAAGTAATGCTTTGAAATAGTAAGTATTCCAAAGCATTATACAAGTGATCAAAGGAGCCACAGTCTCAACTCCCCTAGTTGGATAAAACCAAATACAATCACTGTAAGTTAAATAAAATTACAATATTACCCTCAAAAACAACGAACAAACCACTTTTTTCTATAAAATGTTATAAAACGTCTCCCCTTGAAAAAAAAAAAAATATTTTGTACTGCTGCAATCATGATGACCCACAGAGTAAAAACATTCTGTAAATTGAGTATAACAGTAAAAACTATAATTCATCATGATAAAACAAGCTTTGTTTAGCTACATCGACTTTAAAGTAAACATGAAATGTGGAGACACAAACAAATATTTTTTATCCATTGTGCAAAAGTAATAAAACATGAAAAATGATTCATATTTGGTATCACCAAATTGATACTGACCTGTAGAATACAGATTATTTGTTATTTCTACTATTGACAAACAGTGAAAAAAAGTTCAAAACACAATAAAAGAATTGCAGTTTTTCTTTATTCATTGTCAATATCGTATGTAGAATTTAGACCAAAATTCCCACGAACTATGTAATCATGCACAACAGGTTTTACAAACTCTGCAATACATTAATACATGCAACAAAAAAAACTGTCCTGATCTGAAGGCATGCTGCAGGTTTTACAACTCAAACAGGTCTTATTTGTAAAAATGGTGCATTGCTGTGCAGTAGGTGAAACCTAGCTTATATTTCCTAGAAACTCCCATTTTCTTCTTCAAATTTGCAGCGTACAGATCTTTTTAATGCACACAGAACTTGGTCAAGTACATAGTATGTTGTTGATGAACTGAGCTATTTTCTGCACTTGATGCCAACTTCTATTATTTTAAGTTAAAATTAAATGATGAACTAAAAATAACAGCTCTTGAAAACAAGTGCTTTCATTTTTACTTATCAGACTTCTTTTCTCCTCTCCTCCTGCATTTGCATCTGTTTACTCAATCATAAATCACTAAAGGAATCCGTAGTGCAGAAAAGAGACTGGCTTTAGCTTTACTGAAAGATCACATAACTGCTAAAAGTGAAAGCAGGAAATTTTCTCTCTCTCTCTCTCTCTCTCTCTCTCACACACACACACACACACACACATACACACAAGCAGCAGCATGGAGGATATTAGATGGCAGTAAGGAGCAGTGTAGCTGTGAGTCCAGCACTGATGTGAGATAAGACATTCACTTTACAGTTGACATCACCTCTCTCTGGTTCTCCTTCTCACTGTCCCCTACCAGTAAACTTCTTTAGACAATTGTAACCTTTTAGTTAAGCAGAATTCTGTATCCTCTGTTCTTTTGATTACTTTGTGAGTGAACAGAAAAGAAAGTGGGAAGATGGAGAAATGTAGGCTAATAAGTGAATTTTTCTGTAATAAAATATATTACAAACATTCTTATTTTTGCTTACATTGTTGATGAAAGGAAAGCTGTGTTATAATTGGAGATACACTTCAATTACTTGCAGTTATTTGGGCTCATTTGTGTGACATTTTATAAACGTATAATTTACTTTAATCCATTGTTTTACCTTAGTAAACAATTTCATTTATTTTACAGAAAACCCACATTTAATCTTTGAAAAAATGTGGGTTTCATTAAAGTGTAAAGCAAGTTCACCTGAAATGATTACAGTCTCTCTTCTGGAAGCCATCAGACTTTTCAGTAACCACTTTAAGGTTTGTAAAGTTTCTTTATTTTATTTTTTCTCTAACATTTTATACAACCACTAGGGCCCATGCGTCTGAGATTACTGCAGCTCTGTTGTATACAGAGACTAAATATGGCTGCCATATACATAAGAGTATGTTCACACAGCATGTTGTATCCGTTTTTGGATCTGTTTTGGATCCAAAAAACCCATCCAAGAGCGCTGCGTAATTCGCATCCAAAATGCATCCAACATGTAGGTGCATGTTTGGATGCATTTTGGCTGCAGCAGGATTGCACCCTATAGTTTTACATAGGGTGTCTGCTGCATCTTTTTTGATCAAGAATTGACATGGCAATTCTCTGAACGCATGAGAAAGACGCAAATAAACACGCAACGGCGATCACTCGTCTGAACGCCGATGCGTGTTGTAAATTGAAAGCAATGTAGAATCACACTGCACATTGTTAGATGAGTGTTTGGGTCTGTTTAGGATCTGAAACACGGATCCAAACACGTATCTAAAAACGGATCCAAAATCGGATCCAACATGCCGTGTGAACATACCCATATATCTTTTACTTCACCTACATATTCCTTGAGTTCATAAGGAGTCATATAGTGTTTCTTCTATCTGATTGTGTGAATCTGACACAAAAGAGAATGTTGCATGCGCTGTTAGACTTCATATGAATAGATATAGTCTCTCCTAGAATTTTTGCTTTTCAGGTAAGAATTACCCTATACACAAGAGTCCAGTGGAGCTTAATTGGCAGTACTTGACTCAAGAACTCATGACTCACTTTTTAAGTGGGATGCTGTGAAGTTGTGGAATATAATAATGATATAATATTATATAATTAATTTTATGGCTTGTAATAGTATAGTCATGATCTGATGATTTCAAGCTCTACTATATTAGTTGTACCAGCCAAGAAGGGCTGAATGCAAGAAATCTTTATTTGATGGAAAATGGAGGATGTGAAATGAGACTTAAAGGGTTTGTCTCGCTACAATGATTGGGTTTTAATTAAAAGATCTTTAAAAAACAAGCAGCTTTGCAATATATAATTTTGAGTTATCCCTGGTAGTAGGAGTGCATCAGCTCCTCAAATCACTATAGCAGCCGACCTGTTGATTTTTTATCTCACTGGCTATCAGTGCTGGTGACTCATCAGCTTCTCAATACAGGTCGAAGCACAGAGCCCCTCCCACACAGTATGTGATGCTTCTGTAGGGGAGGGGGAGGGCTCTGGCTTCTGTGTCTTTGTAGCTGTGCTGTCTGGATTAACCCTGTGTGTGCCTGCTCCCTCCTGCTCTCTACACAGATTGAGGAGAGCAGAGGTGAGGCTGATCTGTGGTCAGGATGATGTGACAGCAGGAAAGTGTGTGTCTATAATCATGATGTGTCTGTGGAGCTTTGACTATACTAACAGAACAGATCAGGGGGGCATGTGAATATGTGTTCATATCCCTTCCTGCTCTGCTGTATTAGTGACACATCGTGATTATAGTAAAACACTTCACAGCTGCCCTGTGTATGTTCTAATGGGAGGACAGCGTTTGTGTTTGTTGTTGCTTGAGATGTCCGTGGAGATTTGTATGCTAAGAAGGGAGTATAGGAACCTTTGCATCCCCCCTGCTCTGCTATTAGCATACACAGCTTCACAGACCTCTCCACACTCATAGATCAGCCCTCTCCCTGCTGTCTCCTGACTCTGTGGAGAGGAGCAGCAAGAGCTCAGCCACAGCACAGTGCAGCTGATCCAGCAGTGAGCAGCAGACTTAAGCAGGCACACACAGGGTTAACTCTGGCAGCAAACCCCCTCACCTCCCCACCCCCCTCCCTCCCCACTGCATAGAAGTTACTGCAGTCAGAGGAGGAGAGGAGAGCTGTCTGTGTGCTGAGGGGGGAAGGGGGAGGAGAAGAGACAGACAAGAAGCACACCCCTGAATTCAAAAATCCTATGCTGCCAGACACACTGAGTTAGGCTGAAAGCCTGTAGTGAGACAACTCCTTTAAGGAGAGTTGAGAGTAAAATATAATATCTTAGTAGTATGTTTAGGAAGTAGTATTGTAGGAGAATAGGTTAATATTGTATTGTATCTTTCATGGAATAACACTGAAGTTATGACACTTTGATACAATGTAAAGTAGTCAGTGTATAGCTTTTATAAGAGTGTATATATGGTGTGTCTTTAAAAAAAAATACATAACACACAGCCATCAATGTCTAAACCACTGGCAACAAAAATGAATACACCTCTTAGTGAAAATGGACAAATTGTGCCCAGAGTGTCAATATTTTGTGTGGCCACCATTATTTTCCAGCACCATCTTAACTCTCTTGGGAATGGAGTTCACTAAAGCTTCTCAGGTTGCCAGTGGAATCCTCTTCCACTATTCCATGATGACATCCCGGAGCTGGTGGATGTTAGAGACCTGGCGCTCCTCCACCTTCCATTTGAAAATGCCCCACAGATGCTCAATAGAGTTTAGGTCTATAGACGTGCTTGGCCAGCCCTGCACCTTTACCCTCATTTTCTTTAGCAAGGCAGTGGTCATCTTGGAGGTGTTTTTGGGGTCATTATCATGTTTTAATACTGCCCTGAGGCTTAGTTTACAAACGGAGGGGATCATGCTCTGCTTCAGTATGTCACAGTACATGTTGACATTTATGGTTCCCTAAATTAATTATAGCTCTCTATAGCTGGCAGCTGTCTTTGTACTCCTCATCTAATTGCCATCACACACACTTGACACCATCTGAACCAAATAAGTTTATCTTGGTCTTATAAGACCACAGAACATGGTTCCAGTAATCATATCCTTAGTTTGCTTGTCTTCAGCAAACTGTTTGCAGGCTTTCATGTCCATAATTTTTAGAAGAGATTTCCTTCTTTGATGACAGCCAAGCAGACCAATTTGATGCAGTGTGCGGCCTATGGTCTAAGCACTGCCAGGCTGACCCACCTCCCCTTTAATCTCTGCAGCAATGATTTCAGCATTCACACATCTATTTTGAAAAGAAAATCTCTGAGTATGATGCTGAGCATAAGCACTCAACTTCTTTGGTCTACTATGATGAGGCCTGTTTTGAGTGAAACCTGTTTTGTTAAACTGCTGTATGTGCTTGGCCACCGTGCTGCAGCTCAGTTTCAGGGTGTTGGCAATCTTCTTATAGTCTAACCCGTCTTTATGTAGTGCAACAATTCTGTTTTTTCTCAGACAGTCCTTTGCCATAAGGTGCCATGTTGAACTTCCAGTGACCAGTATGAACAAGTATGAGAGCAATAACACCAAATTTAACATTCACACCTGAGATCTTGTAACACTAAGCGAGTAAGATGATACCGTAAAGGGAAAATGGCATATTGGGCACCATTTGACCATTTTCACTTAGGGGTGTACTTACTTTTGTTGCCAGTGGTTTAGACATTGATGCCTGTGTGTTGAAATATTTTGAGGGAGCACCACATATACATTGTTACACAAGCTATACACTGATTACTTTACATTGTATCAAAGTTTCATATCTTCAGTGTTTTCCCATGAAAAGAAATAATACAATATTTACAGAAATGTGAATAGTGTACTCACTTTTGGGAGATACTATAGATTAAAAAATAAACAAAGAACATACCCTTAGCAAATTATATTTCTAAATCATAAACTTTTTTATTTGCCATTACTGGAACTCGACCCGGGTCCATTTTGTAGGAAGGGTGATTCTTTTCTCTCTGTCAGGGTCTTGTTGTGAAGGGAAAAGTAGATTATTTTTATATTTTTATGGCAAATAATAAGGCACCCTTATCTGTAAATTTATTAGTGTTGTGTTACTAATGTAAATTATTTCAGGTTGTGAAGGGAAACATAAGTCCTTCTTTGTTTATGTTCAGCTTAAGGGCTCGTTCACACGGAGTTTCCACTCAGTTACAAGCGCTTTTTAGATCCATCTCTGAGACCGACAGGACCCAGAGATGGATCTAAACAATTAGCAGTGAGTTGATCACTGTGGGCTATGAGGAACACGCAGCGTTGTTCACATGAGAGATCGCCGCTGCGTGTTCCCCTCCTGCCTGCCGGCTCCGTCTTTGAAAGAATTGCATGTCAATTCTTTGATCGAGTCCATAAAGCGGACCGGACAGGGAGGCGGAAAACACGCAGCAGCGATCTCTCATGTGAATGCCGCTGTGTGTTCCTCATAGACTGCAGTGATAAACTCACTCCTAATTGTTTAGATCCGTCTCTGGGTCCGTCCTGTCGGTCCCAGAGATGGATCTAAAAAATGCTGGTAACACGGAGTGAAAACTCTGTGTGAACAAGTCATAGCACTTCTCATGATACCAAGAAGCAGGTATGGAGCGACATACATGGTGAGTCTGCTCCATTCATGATGAATGTCCGCTTTCAGTTACAGCCGGAGATAACGCTGATTCTGGCCATTTAACTTCAGGACTGGAGGAGCATCACTTTTTTCCTTTTGGTCATCCCCCCGTCACAGATGTAGGTGGATTCTTTGGACCATCGTAAGCGATGGTATAAGGCACGCCAGGAAGCGGAGTCTAAGTAAAAGTCGGTTGGACTTGCTGTGATGGGAAACTACTAGGTCGCTACCCCTGATGTGACTTGCTTGAGTGGCAGTTGGGGTGCAGCATGGTACAGAATCATTAGCCAGAGATGTAGTCGGGGACAGGCGGTAAGGTCAGGGCGGGCGGCAGGAAACATGGTCAGGAAAAGGTAGCAGATAGGTACAGTACACAAAACTCTCTCCTACACTCTCTCAAACGCACTATGAAACACCAATACTCTGGCAGAGAGTGTAGGAGGAGTTCAGAAGATATAGGATCAGCGCCCAGCAATTATCCAATTACTGGTGCACTGGCCCTTTGAGCCTAGAAGAGCTGCCATGCGCCCTAGGAAGTGGGTGCATGTGCGCCGGCATTCAGCAGGGCGGGGACGGGAAGCAGGAGCACGGCTGGGTGAGTATACGGGAGAGCAGTGCAGAGGAGGGGCGACCACGACGTGGAGTGGGGGTCGTGGCACGCTGTATGACAGTACCCCTCCTCAGCTCTCCCCCTCTTCCGATGGAACTTACCAAGAAGGTCAGGGGAGAGATTAGACTCTGGTTTCCAGGAACGGTCTTCGGGCCCAAACCCAATTCCAGTCAATGGGAAAAAATTGCTTACCCCTCACCCACTTTTCCACCAGGACCTCTTTGAGCTCAAAGACATCATCAGAATTAGCCACTGGAGAAGCGATTAAGAACAATATAAAAGGGAGAGTGCCGGCAGATTTGGATTCCAGTGAATTGTAAGAGAATTTTGCCCAGGGAAGAAGAACTGCCCATTTGACATGACAGGCAGAGACAAAATGGTGCAGGTAGTTCCATAATACCTGATTTACCATCTCAACTTGCCCATTAGTCTGGGGGTGGTAGGTGGATGAAAAATCCAACTGAATTTCGAGACAAACTGAACACCTCAGTCAGAAACAATGTGCCACGGTAGTCCATGTAAACGTAAAATATGAAGGAAGAAGTGATGAGCAAGTTTAGGGGCAAGAGGCAGATTGGGCAGAGGCACAAAGTTAGACATCTTCGAGAAGCATTCCGTCACCACCCAGACGTATTGATGGAAGAAGCTGGCAAATCCATGATGGATTTCTAGAAGACACACTTCTCAAGCTTTGGGTAGAGTTGACGGGTTCACAAATGCCTCAGAACTAGACGAGATTTTGAAAGCGGTTTTCCACTCGTCCCTCTCCCCACATTGAGCTTCGTGAAAACCTTGGCATCCCGTAGACTATCAAACAATTCCGAAATCAGAAGCAGTGGATACCTGTTCTTTACGGTTATTTTGTTAAGTAGTCGATACAAAGGCGTAGTGACCCATCTTTCTGCTCCACGAAGAAGAAGCACGGCCTGTCGGGCGATGAGGATTTAAGGATGAAGCTTTTTCAGAGATTCTTCTGAATGTATGTGGACATGGCCTGAGTCTTCAGAATAGAAAGCGGGTAGACCCTGCCCTGGGAGGAGTAGAGCCAGGCAGCAGGTCAATAGCACAGTCGTAAAAGCCATGTGGCGGGAGAGTCTCAGCCTGTTTTTCAGAAAACAAAACGTAATTAGGCTGTGCACATCTAAAATATACTTTGAAAACGTAAGCATAGGTGCATACTGAAAAGGTAATAGCATACATCTAATACAAATAACAGTGGCACACTAAAGACTAAGTAAAACCTCAAGGTATATAGGAATATTGGAAATGCATTACTGCTAAGGAAAATATGAAAAACCTGGGACTCTTAGTTTACAGTTTTTGATCAAAGATTGTATTAAGCTCACCTCCCAAAACGTCAAGGGGTTCCCAGAGCAGGTGAGTCCCTACACTAAAACATGTTACCTTGCTAGGAGTCCATTCAGACTGCAACTTCTCAGGGAGTGATAGGAACCTGCTATTGAATTATCCTGCACAGGTTTAAAAGAGGCGGCTGAGTGCAGCAAGCCAATGAGAGTGCCATTTCTCAAATAGACTACAAAACGTAATTAGGCTGTGCACATCTAAAATATACTTTGAAAACGTAAGCATAGGTGCACACTGAAAAGGCAATAGCATACATCTAATACAAATAACAGTGGCACACTAAAGACTAAGTAAAACCTCAAGGTATATAGGAATATTGGAAATGCTTTACTGCTAAGGAAAATATAAAAAACCTGGGACTCTTAGTTTACAGTTTTTGATCAAAGATTGTATTAATAATGCATTAGTAATGCATTTCCAATATTCCTATATAACTTGAGGTTTTACTTAGTCTTTAGTGTGCCACTGTTATTTGTATTAAATGTTTTTCAGAAAAGACATCAGTAAGGTCCCGATAGTGACTAGGTAGACCTGTCAATGGCTTGGTAGACGTCAGTGGCGAAGTGGAACGTACCAGACGAGGAGCAGTAAGGCAATGGAAGTGACAATTAGGACCCCAGCATGTGACTTCACCCATTTTCCAATTAAGTACTGGTACATGACTCTGAAGCCAAGGAAGACCAAACAAATGTTCCGAGGAGGAATGGGGCAAGACGTGGAAAACAATTCTTTCCTGATGTAGTGCCCCTACTTGAAGCATCAGTGGCAAATCAGTAGCACAGTGGGTCCCCTGGAAGGAGCAGAAATTACAGCAGGCGGAGTGACAAAAGAAGAAGGTACAGCTGTGGTTCTGCATCATGACGATGAGCTGGTCGATGCGTTGACTCTGTTGGGCCACAGCAGTTGTGACGTCCCAGATGTCGGGTAGTGGCACCCTGGCGGAATCCATGGCCAGAGTATACTGTCACGGATGTAGGTAGATTCACTGGACTACTGCAAGCGATGGCATAAGCCATGCCAGGAAGCGGAGTCTAAGTAGCCCCCGGTATACACCAGAGCCTGCCGCAAAGCGGATTGGACTTGCTGCGATGGGAAACTACCAGGTCGCTAACCCTGATGTAAATTGCTTGTGGTGGCAGCCGGGGTGCAGCGGAAACGGTAGCAGAAAGGTTCAGTACACAGATAGACAAAACTCTCTCTTACACTCTCTCAAATGCACTATTGAACACCAATACTCTGGCAGACAGTGTAAAGAGGAGTCCAGAAGATATAGGGTCAGCGCACTGGCCCCCATAAACCTAGAAGAGCTGCTATGCGCCCTAGGAAGCGGGTGTGTGTGCGTCAGTAATCAGCAGAGAGGGGACAGGAAGCAGGAGCGCGGCTGGGTGAGTATACAGGAGAGCAGCGCAGAGTGGGGCGGCTGTGGCACGGAGCGGGGGTTGCGACACGCTGTATGACATCCCCCTTTTAAAAAAAGTTAAACATAACTGATATTATACCCATCTGTAAAAGTTGGATCTATAACCCTATTTATAACTCACAGTGTATATAAAAAACAAAACAAAAAGTACCAAATGTCAAAATTGTGGGGTTTTTTGGTCGTTTTGTCTCCTCAAAAATGTATAGTTATTGCTCTCGGAAAATGGAACATGTAAGCAAAAAAGTAGTGAAATACAACAAACACTATATACATTTGGTATCAACATAATTGTAGTGTGTTTCAGGATAAAAAGACATCATTTATTGTACAATAAACTCCATAAGAAAACAAAAAACAAACCTCTCCCAAAAAATGGTGTAACTGTATTATTTTCCCTGTTTCACCACACAAATAATTAATTTTTTGTTTTCCAGTACATTACATCGTACAGTAAATTGTAGCATTCAAAATAATAATTTTTTTCCACAAAAAACAAGCGATGCTTGTAGATGGAGTTATAAAATAAAATTTGAGAAGGGGTTAAAAAAGCAGAGGGATATGAAGGAGGAGATGGCTCCACTAGAAGCATGGGTGTCAATGTTGACAGCTGAGAGAGAGAGTTGCTGGACATAAATTTTTAGATAATATTGAAATAGTAATTAATGCCCCATTGACATTATCCGAATTGTTGTTTATTATTTATTTTAGCAGCATGAGAGACACTAAGGCCACATGCACAGGGCACAGATTTATGCACTGTATTGCAGTGCATGAATGCATTCTGACTCTCAAGTATGGGGTCCTATGACTGTTATA
Source organism: Phyllomedusa bahiana (assembly GCA_025379985.1). Taxonomy (NCBI): domain Eukaryota; kingdom Metazoa; phylum Chordata; class Amphibia; order Anura; family Hylidae; genus Phyllomedusa; species Phyllomedusa bahiana. The sequence goes on along the minus strand of JAODAL010023332.1, from coordinate 29,788 downwards.
TAAGTAAATGGTGCATAATTCTGATAAATAACATTTGTCTTGTATTGCTTTAGAATGTGGAAAACTCGTGGACTTTGTGTGAAGATTTCAATGTTACCAAGTTTATATCTGTAGGCAAGCAGTTGTATCACATTCTGTTGAAAGCAGAAGCAGACTGCGTGTGTAATCTTACATCCCAGCAAAGTCATAACCAAGTAGAGAAGTAAGTTGTCTCCTGTTTTTCTCTATAAAATTAAACAAAATGAATAGTGACTTCATGGATTTGCATGGACTATGTATTCTTGTGTATTTCATGGCACAAAATGCTATAGCGGTTGTTCACTTCTTTTTTTATTATTTAATAAGCATAGTTGAGCCCTTTAAACATAAAAAATGTTATGGGTGTCCCTGCGACCCCCATGTCGGGTCGCAGACACACCTGTACCGCCCCAGCGTCCCCAGCCGCAGCCGGCGCCGCAGCACGGGACTCGGGCTGCGGGCGCGCCCGCAGCTCTGTCAGCCACTTACCTCACCAAGCTCCTGTTCTAGTTCTGGCGCGCGCTCCTGCTGCCGGCCGGGTGCACGTCCGCCCCCTAGGTTGGTCTCAGCGGGTGCTGACCCTATTTAAGCCCTGCCTCTTCCTTAGCACCTTGCCGAATCGATAGTGCCCTGTGCCTAGAGAGGAAGCGTTCCTGAGTATCCTGTTTGTCTTCTGTGTACGGTACCTTCTGCCTCCGTCCCTTGACCACGAACCATTGCCGCCTTTCTTGACCTTCTGCCTGTCCCCAACTACGAACCATTGCCGCCTGTCCTGACCTTCTGCCTGTCCCCGACGATGAGCCTGCTTCACGATTCTGTACTGCGCAACACCTCGGCTGCCACCGCAAGCAAGTCACGTCAGGGGTAGTGACCTGGTAGCAATCCGCTGCAGCAAGTCCATCCCGCTTTGCAGCGGGCTCTGGTGAAAACCGGACCTACTTAGACTCCGTTCCCTGGCGTGGCTTATACCATTGTTGTCTCGGCCTGATACAGATAAACCCTTCTTCTTAGAAGTAGACGCCTCTTCCGTGGGGGCCGGGGCGGTCCTCACCCAAAGGGGCCCAAAGGCAAGACTCAGACCCGTGGGTTCTTTTCCAGAACCTTTTCACCTGCGGAAAGGAACTATACCATCAGGGATCGGGAGCTTCTGGCCATTAAGCTTGCTCTGGAAGAATGGCGCCACCTCCTGGAGGGAGCTCGGTATCCCATGAATATCTTCACTGACCACAAAAACCTTCTCTACCTCCAGACAGCGCAACGTCTAAATCTACGCCAAGCAAGGTGGTCTTTGTTCTTCGCCTGGTTCAATTACGTGATCCATTTCTGACCAGTGGAGAAGAACATCAAGGCTGATGCCCTTTCCCGTGCCTAAGATGTCAGCAGGGAAGAGGAGGCCGCTCCCCGACACATCGTACCTCCAAAACGTCTAGTATCTGTGGCTCCTGTAAACCTCCAATGTGTACCCCCGGGGAAGACATTTGCACGCCCTGCTCTTCGGTTGATGGTTCTGAAATGGGGTCATTGCTCTCGCACAGCTGGACACCCTGGGGTACGGACCTCGCTAAAGATGTGAAGGAGTTTGTGGAGGCCTGTACCACCTGTGCCCGCAACAAGTCACCCCATCTCAGACCCAACGGGGTTACTCCAGCCTCTGCCGGTCCCTAGCAGTCCTTGGGGCCATATTGCTATGGACTTCATCACCGACCTACCGCCCTCTGATGGAAATACGGTTATCTGGGTGGTCACTGACCATTTTTCGAAAATGGCACACTTCGTTCCCTTGCCCGGTCTCCCCTCTGCTCCTCGACTCGCCAATCTCTTTTTTAAGCATATCTTTTGCCTGCATGGACTTCCCCTACATGTTGTCTCGGATCGGGGAGTTCAATTTGTCGCAGATTTTGACGAGGCCTCTGTTCTCTACTACAAGTGGAACTGGATTTCTCATCCGCGTACCACCCGCAATCAAATGGGCAAGTGGAGAGAGTGAACCAAGTCTTGGGTACCTATCTCCGCCACTTCGTATCAGCAAGACAAGATGATTGGTCCAGTCTATTGCCATGGGCGGAATTTTCATATAATTCCCTGGACTCTGATTCCGCTGGGGCATCCCCCTTCTTCAACGTCTTCGGTCGGCATCCCCGCCCACCCCATCCTCTGCCCTCTGCCTCCTCCGATGTCCCTGTGGTGAATAATCTGGTCCGCGACCTATCTGCTGTTTGGAAGGAGACGCGCCAATCTCTGCTCCAGGCCTCGGCCCGTATGAAGCTCCAAACTGACAAGAAAAGAAGACCCCATCCTTCCTTTGTTCCGGGGGATAAGGTATGGCTCTCTGCCAGGTATGTCCGCTTTAAAATCCCTAGCTACAAGCTAGGTCCCCGTTTTCTAGGTCCCTTTGAAGTCATGAAGCGCATCAATCCGGTGGTTTACAAACTCCGGCTCCCTCCAACTATGCGCATCCCAAACTCCTTCCACGGCTCCCTGCTGAAACCGGTCATCCATAACCGGTTCTCTCGATCTTTGGTTCCCCCGTCTCCCGTGGCTGACCCCACCAATGTTTTTTACCTTTAAAGAATTTTGAACAGGGAAGAGGTTAGGGGGGGGGACTTTTTTTTTTGGGTCAACTGGAAGGGGTTTGGGCGGGAGGAAAAGGCCCTTGGGACCCGGGGAGGAAAACCCGACCCTGGGATCGGGTTTCCTTTTTAAAATTTTTATGGGGGGGCCGAAAGAGGGGGAGGCCAAAGGGGGGGAAATTTTTAGGGTTCCCGGCAAAACCCCCCCGTGTGGGGTCTGCGGGGAAACCCCCACGGCCACGGCCGCGCTTTCCCAGCTGGGGGCCGGGCGTTTGGCCCCTCGGGACTCGGGTGCAGGCGGGGCCCGCGCCCTGACAGCCACTTACCCCCTCACTTTTCCGGTTCCTTTCCCGGTCGGCGCCCTGCTGCCGTGGGTTTGGGCGCCCCCCCCCCTGGGGGCGGCGGGGGACGCCGGGAAAATTTTAAAGGGACAGCCGCCGGTGATTGGTTTCCCCGGGGGGTGCGGGACCCTTTTTAAAACCCCTTTGCCCCCTTCCCTTAGCACCTTCCCCGAAATTTTTTGTGCCCTGTCCCTTTGAGAGGAAGCGTTCCTGATTTATCTGTTTGTCTTCTGGTAGGGTGTTCTGCCTCCGCCCCCCCTTTTGACCACAAAACCCTTTTCCCGCCTACCCGGGCCCTTTTGCCCTGCCCCCAAACTACGAACCTTTTGTGCCTGTCTGACCTTTTGCCTGCCCCCGGACTACGAGCATGTTTTCCGTTTCTTTTTAACCGCAAAAACCCCTCGACTGCCCCCGCAAAAAAAGTCACGTCGGGGGTTTGTGACCTGGGTAGCAATCCGCCGCAGCAAGTCCCCCCGGGTTTTGCGGGGGGGTTTCTGGGGGGGAAAAACCGGCCCCTTTAGACTCCACTCCCCTGGCTTTTCCCCTTTACCTCGCTTGGGTGGTCCAGAGGACCCCACTACGCTCCCATTAAAAAAAAATTATTATACTCATCTCCCCTTAAGGTTTCTTTTCCAGTGTGCTCTTTCCTGATGGCCCCGTTTTTTTCTTTTTTTTTCCGGGGAAGGCATGTGCTGCTGCATTTGAGTTTTTTCCCATTCCCCCAAAGGGTTGATGTAATTAATTTGGCACTTAAATTGGGGGCCACCCAAACCAGTGGGGGCCAATATAGGGGGGAAAAGGGGGGGCACCAAATCGGGAAAAATTTTGGGCCCCAATTTTGTCTTTAAAATTTAATTTAAAAAAAAAAAAGTGGTGGGCAATCCCTTTAAGCAAGAAGACATATCTAAAAATGCATAAAACCTTAATATGAAAACTTTTGAAATTTTATTTTATTCTTTTGGGGGTTTAAATTTAAAAACATTGAAAAGTCCTTCCTTTTTAATCCCATGATAAAGTTATTTGGATATTTTTAAACTACTTACAAGGTAAATTCATTATTTGAAAAAATTTTTTCACCCTTGTTTAAAAAACAAAATTTGTATAAACTAGCTTTTAAAAGTAAGATTTACACCTTTTTTTATCTTTACATTTTTGGGGGGTTGTACATAAGTACCCAAAAATTATGAAGTTTTTAAGAAAATGGGTTTATGGGTGCTCTTGCAAAATTTTTGGAGATCACAAGTCCTATTTAGCTGAAGATTCATGTTTGACTGAAGTTAACACCAATCCCTTGCTAAAATTTCATACATAGAGAAATTTCCTAACAATCCCTTCTATTTATGCCGGGAAAAAATTTCGGGTCATTTATGAAAAAAAGTTCCCTCTTTTATACTTTAAAAGTAAAATACCCTTTCCAATATTTTTTCTTTACGTTTTTGGGACCCAAATTACTGATTTTTTCATTCCCAGTCTTTTTTTGTTTTGTAAATTTTTTTTTTCTTTTTTTTTTAAAATTTTGCTGTATATACAATCGTAGACTCAGGGGCGTAACTAGAGAAGCCAGGGCCCCAAAGAAAAATTTTTGGAGCCCCCCCCCCCTTTTCCCCTTTGGGCCCCCCCTCCTGACCAAAACATTTCCGGGGTAAATGCTTTTAAAGTAATGTAGAAAATTTCCAAAGGGTTTAAAAAATTAAACCCCATACATTTAAACCATCATACGGGAAACCAAAAAAACCCCCCCACTTTTTACAAAAGACCCAACATTCCCAAAAAAACACTTTTGAAAATTGGGACCTGATTTTTTTACCCCCAGAACATGACCACAAATTACCACCACTTAGGGGACTGAAAAATTCCCCCTTCACTATTACTGATCAGTACCCCCAAAGGGCCAATAGTAACGTTTTTATAGTAAACATTGGGTGGTTTTTTCTAGTGTACACAGGCTTGCGGGACTTTAATTTAACCCCATACAGGGGACCATATTTTTGGTGTTCCCAAAATTTTACAGGTGTTTTGAAAATAGTTTATTTAAATTTTTTGGGGCCCCTAAAGGTGGCGTCTTGTTGAGGGGGCCCGTTCATTTTCTTTTTTTCTCTTTTTCGGTCCAGACCTCCATGTAAACTTCTCCCGTCCACCACTCGTCCCTGTAGAATTTAAAACAAAAACACCTCGAGACCCCTCACTTTTTTTTCTTTTTCCCCAAGGTGAGTGCCCCCCCCCCTATTTACAAACCCCCCAATTTATAAGGGCCCCAAACGGTAAGAATTACCCCTGGTAATTATGGGGCTCCCCCAGTGGTTTTTGTAGGTAAACGGGGCCCCGGGCGGTAGTGGGTTTAGCTTAGTACCCAAGGGGGAAGTAGCTGGTTAAGTTGAGGAGTTGTAGGCAGCTTGGGCCCCCGGGCCCGTAGTTTAGAGTTCCTATGTAGGTAAAAAGGGGGGCCCCCCTGTAGTTTAAAGGCCCCCGGTAGGTGGGAATAGGGCCCTTGTAGATTAGTGCCCCATTGTAGGCAGAAAACCCCCCCTTTGTGATTAGGGCCCCCCTTGTAGGCGGGAATAGTTCCCCCCTGTAGATTAGACCCCCCTTGTAGGCAAAAATTTTTTCCCCCCTTGAAAATTTTGGGACCCCCCTTGTAAAACGGGGAATAGCCCCCCCTGTAGATTAGACCCCCCTTGAAAGGGAGAATAGCCCCCCCTTGGGATTGGGGCCCCCCTGTAGGCGAATATTTCCCCCCTGTAAGAGAATGGGTTCCCCCTTTAGTTTGGGCCCCCCTTGTAGGCAAAATTTTTTAGTTCCCCCCGGGAGTTTGGGGCCCCCTTTGTAGGCAGAATATTTCCCCCCTGTAGATTGGGGCCCCCCTTTTGTGTCAGAATACCCCCCCCCCCTTTGGGTAGATTGGGGCCCCCCTTGTAGGCAGAATAGTCCCCCCCCTTTAGATTGGGGCCCCTTGTAGGCAAAATTTTAGGCCCCCCCGCTTTTAGTTTGGGGCCCCCTTTTGTAGGTAGAATATTTCCCCCCCCTGTAGTTTGGGGGCCCCTTTGTAGGCAAAATGGGCCCCCCCTGTAGTTTTGGGCCCCCCTTGTAGGCAGAATAGTCCCCCCTGTGATTGGGGCCCCTTGTGGGTTTAGAATTTTTCCCCCCCCTGTAGATAAGGGCCCCCTTGTAGGGAAATCCCCCCTGTAGATTAGACCCCCCTGTAGGCAAAATAGTCCCCCCCGTAGTTTTAGGGGACCCCCCTGTGGGCAAAATTATCCCCCCCCCAAGAATTAGGGCTCCCTAAAAGGCTTTAGTTTTTCCCCCCCCCTTTGGGGCCCCCCGGGTGGGATATTTCCCCCCCCCTTTAAAAAGCCCCTGTAGGTATAGTGCTCCCCCCCCCCTTTGGGACCCCCTGTAGGTATCCTCCCCCCCCCACCGCCTTCCTTTAGAGCCCCCCCTGTAGGTTTTCTCCCCCCCCCGTCTTTTAGACCCCCCCCTGAGGAAATTCTCTCCCCCCCCCCCCTTTTTTTTTGAGCCCCCTGTAGGTATTTTTCCGCCCCAACCCTTTAAATTTTTTTTAGGGGCCCCCCTGTGGGTTTTATTTTCCCCCCCAAAAACCTTCCTTTTAAGGGGCCCCTGTAGGTTTTCCCCCCTCCCCCCCCCCCCCCTTTTCCTTTTAGAACCCCCCTGTGGTTTTCTTCCCCCTCCCCTTTCCCTTTAGAGCCCCCCGTAGGTATTCTCTCCCCCACCCCCCTTCCTTTAAAAGGCTCCCCGTGGTTTTTCTCACCCCCCCACCCTTTTCCCTTTTAAAATCCCCTTGTGGGGGTTAATTTCACCCCCCCCCCCCTTCCTTTAGATCCCCCCGTAGGGTTTCTCCCCCCCCCCCCTTTTCCTTTAGAGCCCCCTGTAGGTATTCTCTCCCCCCCCCCCCCTTCCCTTTAGGGGGCCCCCTGAAGGAAATCTCCCCCCCGGCCCCCTTTCCTTTAGAGCCCCTGTTGGTATTCTCCCCCCCCCCCCCCTTTCCCTTTTGAGCCCCCCTGTAGGTATTCCCCCCTCCCACCCCTTCCTTTGGGCCCCTCTGTAGGTATTCTCCCCCCAACCCCCCCCTTTGGGGAGCCCCCTGTAGGAATGCTCCCCCCCCCCCCCTTTCCTTAGGGGCCCCCCTGTGGGTAAATTCTCCCCCCCCCCTTCCCTTTGAGCCCCCCTGTAGGTAATTCACCCCCCAAACCCCCTTCCTTTTGTGCCCCCCTGTAGGTTTTCTCTCCCCCCCCCCCCTTCCTTTAGGGGCCCCCTGAAAGGTTTATTTACCCCCCACCCCTTCCTTAAGCCCCTTGTAAAAAATCTCACCCCCCTTTCCTTTAGAGCCCCCTGAAAGGTAAATCTAAACCCCCCCCCCCTTTCCTTTAGGCCCCCCTTGTAGGTTTTCTCCCCCCCCCCCCTTCCTTTAAAACCCCCCTGTGGGTTAATCTCACCCCCCCACCCTTTCCCTTTTTAAAACCCCCCCTGTAGGTATTCTCCCCCCCCAAATTTTCCCCTTCCTTTTAGAGCCCCCCCTGTAGGTATTCTCCCCCCCCCCCCTTTCCTTTTTTGCCCCCCTGTTGGTTTTTCTCCCCCCCCCCCCCCTTCCTTTAGAGCCCCCTGTGGGTTTATTCGCCCCACCCCCTTCCTTTAGAGCCCCTTTTTAGGGAAATTTCACCACCCCCACCCCGTAGCTCATTACTTCCCTTGGCCACGCCCCCCCGGGACGTCTCCGTCTCTCCCACCCCAAGTTTGCGGGCTTTAGGTTTTGGGGCCCGAGGACAGGAAGCTCGGCAGGCGGGGCGTTTACGTCCTTCCCCCGGGGCCCACCTGTACCCCCAACAGGGTGGGGTTTGCTAAAAATTTAAAGAAAATCGCCTTTTGTAAAAGCAAGGGGGCGGGGGTTTTGCCATTTTGGTGGAAACCCCCCCCCCCAGGTTTCACGGGACCGGCCCCGCGGGCTCTGCCCCGCCGCAAGGGGAAATGTTTGTTAAACCTGCCGGCGGGCCCCAAAGGCGGCATAAAGGGGGGTAGCAGAGGGGGTTTTGGCAGTGTTGCGGGGCCCCCCGGGGCCACGGGGGCCCCGTAGCAACTGCTACCCCTGCTCCCCCTTGTGGGTTACCCCCCATGCTTTAAGCCCTTTTACTGTTGGTCCCCCTTCTGAAAAAGGGAAAGCCCAAAACCCACAATGGTAAAACTAAAAATGAATTGAAATGCAAAAGAAATTTAATTTAAAATTTACGGGAAAAAAAACTAATAAAAAACAGACTTGTTAAATAAAACCTGTGGTTAAACTAAAAAACTTTTTAAAAAAAAAAAAAAAAACAATAAAACTGGCCTGGAAAAAAATTTGATGGTCCCCTTTTAAAGGGGGTTTCTCCGGGTTTTTAAAACAAAAAAAAAATTTTCGTTTTTTCCCCAAAATTTGAAAAGGGGAAAAAACCAAAAAATTAAAAGGAACATTTTCCAAATAATTAAATTTTGTTTGGGTTTTTTTCTGTTTTTTTTGGGGATCTAAATTTTGGGGGGCAATCTGAAAAAGCACAAAAAAGAGCACTGAGTTTGTCCCCAAGCAGGGAGTTAAAGCAAATGAGTAGTCTGAAACCCGGAATTTGAAGGGGTATTTCATTCATGCATTTCTGAAACTTAAAGGGGAGAAAAACTCCTTTTAAATTTAAATTTATTTTGTTGCAAAACCCCTTTTTGAGGAAAATTACTTGAACAAGATTTCTGAAACCCTTCAATGGATTCTGCACCCATCTACTGGTTTTGTGGCACACTCCTCATGAGAAAACTACTTCAGCTGTCTCAGTTTTAAAAGAGGGGGTAGTTTCACAGAGGTGCAAAGCCTTTTTTAGTGTTTTAATTTTTGCGTCTGTAAACAAAAGGCTGTGTTATTTCCCAAAAAAGCTAAAGTTTTGTTTTACCCCCACCCAAAGGGCCCAATTCCCCCCTAGGGGCCCTTTTTCCCTTGTCTGGAAATGCATTTGGGCCAAATTATTTTTATTTTTTTTTTTTATTTTTTTTTTTTTGGGAATTTTTAACAGGGGTTTTTCCTCCCTTAGTGCCCTTCCATTAAGCCCAAACCTTTGGCCCAAAAAACCCTTGAAAAATTTGGGCGATCTAAAAAAAAAACCCTGATTTTACTTTGACCATGGAGTTAACCCCCTGTTTATATTTTTAAGTTCTTTTGGTCTTTTTGGATAGTGTTATGAGTGCCCCGCTGCCTGCATGGTGGGTCGCGGGCGCACTCGCAACACCAGGTCTCCTCATCTGTTCTCACTTCTCCTCTCTCCCCGCTGTTCTGCTGCAGGCCGCCGTACATGTCCCCACTCCGTGTGCGCTGACCCTATTTAGTCCAGTCACTTCCTGCATATCCTTTCCAGATCTATGTGCCATTATTGCCTTAGAGAAAGCATTCCCTTGCCTGTCTGTCTCTATCGTGTACCAGGCCTCCAGCCTTCATCTCTTGACCACACTTGCCTGCCGTCTGCCTTGGTCTTCCTGCCTGTCCCTGACTAGAAGCCTGCCATACGATTCTGTACCTCACTACACCTCAGCCGCTACCACAAGCAATTCACGTCAGGGGTAGCGACCTGGGGTCGCATGCCACAGAAAGTCCAACCTGCCTTGCAGTGGGCCCTGGTGAAAACCAGGGATCCCTTAGGCTAAGTTCACAAGGCTGATTTGGGGATGGATTTCAGTCTGTATTGCGTGCCGTACTGCGAGCAAATACAGCTGAAATCCGTCCCTGTCATTACGGTAATCCACAGTTCTCATAGAGAACTATGGATTCCGTCTCCTCTCCCCGCTCGTGAAATACGACGAGTGGGGAGAAAGTGACATGCACATTATCCCGGCGGGATACGCGCGTGGATAATGAAAGTATGCCCGCCGTCCCCCACACCCCCTACCTGCCCCTTTACACATGCCGTAATTGCGGGCGATATCCGTCCCGCAATTACGGCGACAATCAGCCGTGTGAACATAGCCTTAAACTCTGCTTCCTGGTGTGGCTTACACCACCACTTCCGGTCCTATCAGTTACCATTTGTATTATCTATCTCTTCAATTTGTTGTTAATTTTTCTTTTGCTGCCACATCCATATATATATTGTAACGCCTCACTTGGACCGGCCCAAGGGTCCTTCACTCACGGGATCGCTGCTTTGGTAAGCGAATGGCACACTGACAAAGGCTTCTTTATGGCTTCAGCCTGTTTTATTGTTCTGGCATAGCATGCCAGCAACAAAACACATAAATAAAATCCTTGGCCGTCTGCAGAACTTTACAGACCATAACAGGTATTTGACTTGTGGTGAGCATGTCAGCTGGCTTACATATCCCTACAGTGGTCACAACCCTGCATGTTCTGCAATAAAGATCTCACCACAATCAGCAGGCATGCTAAAGATTTCAGCGTTACCATTGGCAACCTCTATAGACACTTTGTCTGCCATTATGACGTTACCTGGCACTTCACCAGTGTCAGAGGACTCCTTCCCCTGTGCACACTTCTCACTGGCGCTTTCTAGCAGCAGACACTCTGCATCAATAGGTGGAGATGTTTCCTTCACATCCCCTATAACCATCTCTAAGGGAGAACTCGCAGCTTCTGGGATACTTCTACATCTTTCTCAACATCAAATTCACACAATGAGCTGGAGGCAATGACAGACACATTTAGAAATGGGATAGCAATCCTTTCTTTAACACCAGTAGGTGCAGCGGACATCTGGCTACAACTGGCACCCTCATGGAGGTCTCCACAAACTACAGGACCTAACACCTCTGTGAAACTGTAAGTATTTTCCTCCATTGTCTCTAAGGAAAAATTATTAGTTGACTCAGAACCAGGCACCTCTTTATCCTTTGAGGATTCAAACCCGCTCACCTGCCTCTAAGTAGGGTTCAAGCATATACCCACCTCTGTGGTGTCTAGCAGCTCACACTTTCCATCACTGCAGTCTATGTGACCATGGCAGTAAAAGTTACTGGCAATACAGCAACCATTGGAGCCAGTGGAATCAGTAGGACTACAGATCCCAGCACGACATTTCTCTTCATACTCTGCAGGGCCACAATCCGGCTCTCTATCACAGAGTGTCCACTCTGTAATACACTGCTCAGGGCTACACACAAAATCTTCCTCAGCACACGTTTTCTCTACACAGGTATCTTCATCACTCTCTGAGGCCTCATTCTTGCATACACCTCACCAGGAGCTGGACACACCCTCATTAAGCTAGTTTCCCCACACATTGTAGGAGAGCAAACATTCCCAGGATTCTCCAGTTCCCTTCCAGGCCGTACACTGAAACAGGAAGGCTCCTCTCTGGGACCAAGAGCAGTCAAATAGAACTGGTGCATTACCTGCAGCTTGCACGCTACCATCAGGTACACACAGTTCGCTGGGGTCACTGGTAGACACATTTATCAACTGGACTCCAAATACTTTGCACACAGCTGTAGGGAACTCATGTTCACAGGTTTTCACAACAGGAGATGCAGAGGAAACCTTGTTGCTAGGGGCAACCACATTAGCTCCTCCTGAGCCGGTAGAGTTAACACATGTCTCCAGATTGTCATGCACCATAGGACACATATTCTCTGCTATAGTCTCAGCACTGTTGATCATGACCTCTAGGGGCCCACCTGAGCTTGTCTGCGCTACAGCTGGGGCTGGCGCTGCTTCAGGAGCTAGTTCACACTCTGCCTTTACTTCACACAGAGCTCTGACCTCAAAGGGCACACTTGAGCTGCTCTCCTCCACTGCTACAGCAGCTCTAGCCGTTTTTTCATACAGGGCCGCTCCTGAGCTACACGCTGCTCTTGCTTTAGCATCTATGTCAAACTTGGCCATTACTGCAGCTGACTCTGGGACCCAGCTACTCTCCCCCTTCTCAGGTAGTAGATCTGAGCTACTTATTAGAGGTACATTTATCTCATTAGTGACTTTTCCAAAAGACCCCCTTTCAGACACATCATAAACATAAAGTCCGGATAGCACAGTCTCACTGCTCCTTGGACTTCTCTCCATTAGTAACAATTCTGGGCACCTGTTTACTGCACCTAAGTCCACATTCAGACTGCAAGACAGGAACTCTCTGCCCTCCACCTTCTTATGGACCTTCATGGGTGATATTTCTGGCTCTTTAAGCAGTGGCACAGCACCCTTTTCAGGGGGCGCCTCCCAGGTACAACCACCTGCTTTGCCTGGCCAGCTCGCTGTCTCCCACAGCTGCCAGAAATAGGGAAAGTCAATGCCCAGTACAAACTCTACTTGGAGGTCCTCACATACCTCAAGAATATGGTTGGCAGTCCTGCAACAAGTGTCAAAAAAAGTGTCAAAGTCTTCACAAAGGGTATGATGTCAGGGTGCACCCGGGAGACCCTTTGGCGACAGTCCAGATCCACCAATAGCAGGATGCCACCCACCAGCAACTCCAGGGTTCTTGCTGGCACCTTGACTGGACCTCAGCAGCTGCTCTCCGTCATTGAGGCTGGTTGCCCTTGGTCACGGCCATGTTCAAGGACCTCTGCTGCTCAGTCGGTTCCGGAGGTAACTCATGCTAGTGAGGGATACATGACTTGGCTTTCTTCTGGGAACGCCGCCCTGGCCTTGTAGCCCCAGCGGACCTTCTGTACCGACCCTTCTGTGGGGGGCTGTTGAGCCATCCCTTTCTTGGATTAAAGCTTTTGTTGTATACGAAAGGATGGCCGCGGCACCAGGCCTTATGCTTTTGGGAATTATTAGGGAGCAAGGTTTGGCCATATCCTCCTTCAGCTGGGCAATGGCCCGCTAAAAGTATTTGCATCCGGTTCTCCATTCAGGTATATACAGGCTGCACACAGTTCTTTATTAGCGCGTCCTCTGTCTTGTCCACCCGACAGTATCCTGCTCACCTGAGGCAATACTTTGCCAAAGGCAGTTTTTCTCTGCCCTAGTTTGTGCACTGCACCAAGTTTGCCACACTTCTTGCGCCACACTTGCCCAGTCCGTGCCAACTGTGCCCATATCCTCCACCATATGTGATGCCTCACTTGCGTCCGGACGCCCTCTTGGACCGGCCTAGAGTCCTTCACTCACGGGATCGCCACTTTGGTAAGCGAATGGCACACTGCCAAAGGCTTCTTTATGGCTTCAGCCTGTTTTATTGTTCAGGCATAGCATACAGCAAACAAACACAATAATAATATATCCTCGGGCCATCCTGGATACTAACTAAATTTAAGGAATAGACCCTATCTATCAGTGATCTGGACCTAATGTCCAGCACCATACACAATGTACTCTCCAGTACAGTTTCGGCTTCCCTCAAGTCTCCGGGGGCCAGAGCCTCTCTCCAGCTCCTCTGCTGCACTGTCAGCTAGCAGACCACGCCCCCGATCACCTGTAGTAGGAGGCCTTTTTATAGCCTCCAGCGGGGACTGGCCCAATAAAACTGGCTTGGAACTTTGGGACGGCCCTTCCCACCCAACGCTACGACGCGTTTCCCGGGGGAAGGAAAACCCATACTTGGCTGCAAGGCAGCCATTCTAGCTACACTGTGTCTGTTTCCTATTGTTACGGACTACCACATGTCCCTCCTTCCCCACCGTACACAGGTTTTCGGTGGCTCGTTGGTAGCAGGTATCCTGCTGAATTCCACCTATTGGCAGATTAACCTGCTTCTGCACACGGTCACTCTGCACAATATATATATATATATAGACTATTATATTATATATATCTATATACTATATATATATGATATTATATATATATAATATATTATATATATATATTGTGAGCTTTAGCGGGCTCAGGGGATCGTGACTTCACGTGTTCAGGCAGAGACAGAAACGTATTCCAGTGGAAAATACAGGCGTTCTGTATCTTTATTTAGCAGCAAACAGAAAAGTTACAAACGTGCAAGGCATGTACAAACACAAACTAAAATTCAAATCGGCACCTTGCCTCGTCTGGGCTCTAAATAAACAGAGGTCAGCTCTACTGTCAGTCTGCAAGTTCACCCATGCTGGTTTTCCAGCAGGACTCCACCAAGGCTTGAAGGGGGTTGCCAGGGGTTGTATACACACATATCAGCTTACTTGTGATTGTATTACTCCAGGTAAACCCCGGAGTGGGTCATGGGAATGTGAGCACCCACCCTCTCTATGCTCATTCCAATGAAAAGGCCGACCCAGGAAATGCTGAAGCCATACTAAATATTCGCATGATAATCATATGTCGACTTGTCTACAACGATCGACACCTATTGAAGTTGCCCTTTCATCCCCCAATGTCGCCTTACCTTGGGGGCATGTTTTGGACATTTGTAAAGGTGCATGCCTGGACTGGCCGGGATGTACACTCCATTGTACACCCTTCCTGTGTTGGAAACCTTACATATCACCACCCTCTGCTCAGACCCGTGGGGTCCTGGAGCACCTTGTGCCCGAAAACTATGTACTCTTAGATAATGCGTTCTCTTGCGTTTGCTTGTTGAGGGAACCTGGACGGATTGTTTAACAGAACTTAATTCACTGTTGGGCCAGGAAACACTGGGTCACCCTAGCATTCTTCCCTTTGATTTGGGCCATCCATTTTCAATGGGGAGTGATCAGTTGATCACCCTTAAATTGCCTACCCACCAGTTAGTACTCAGGCGCCTCGATTTTGCCCATTCAGAGCCAGACATTTCCCTCTCTTCAATCGAAGTGTTCTTTCTGTCGCCGACAGCTATACCGGCGAAGGCGGTAACCGACGGGGGTGCTCTTCCCAATTAACCCTTTGGGACAGGACCTGCAATATACCCACCTCTGAGGCATCCATCTGTACTATGAATTTCCCTTCTGAAATCAGGAGGTAACCAATACAGGTCTCTTACAGAGTTACCTATCCATTAAGTTTTCAGAAAGGCTTGCTCATGCCTTCCGGGTTCCCAACTTTACTTGGAGTGAGATTTTGCTCCCTTTTTTGAGATCTGTGAGAGGGGCAGCTTATTGTGGGCCAAAGGCTGGCACAAACCACTCCTGTAGTGTAACCTGCCATGCCATGGAAGCTCTAAACCTGTTTCTTGAGACTCTAGGCTGAGGCCAATTTTGAATGGCCTCGTGCTTGTCTACCTGGGTTTGAGGACCCTCGGCCAATATTTTATACCGAGGGGTCTTGCGGCTCCTCTAGCCCTATGCCACTATAATGTGGGTTGGCCGTTAGCCGGCAGCCCTTATCGGTCTTGGACTGCTTGCACTTTAGCATAGTTAGCGAATCCCTATCGGCGATGTAGTTCACCAATCATCCAGGTATGCGGTCTGCATAGTTTTTTTTGCGGCTGCAGGATGATGTCCATTAAACTCGGAAAGGTCGCAGGTGCCCCTGCAAACCAAAGGGTTCGAGGACGACTTACGTGGAAGTGTTCCCTCTGGGGTGGAGGAAAAATGCCGTTTTCTCCTTTGGCTGATCTGTGAGGGGAACCTGCCAATACCCTTTGTGAGGTCTTCTATAAGTGGGTCATTATACATCGCTCAGGTCCCAAACCTCTCGATCAAGCTCGTTGACCTTGGCATGGCGGTAGGCAATCGAATTTGAGGGAAGACTTAATTTAACTTGCGGAAGTCATTCGCAATAACCGCAAAGCGTTCCCATCTGCCTTAGGGATTAATCCACGAATGGGGCTGGAACACCTCACCCACTTTGGGGGACTTCGTCTATTACCCCCAGGGCTAGCCAATTTTCCTCCACTTATTCTGAAATGGCTTGCTCTGGGTTCTGGCACCCTGTTGTCTCAAGCGCAACTTTTGGCGGGCTCGGAGGTGACAATGTCAGGTTGGATGACATCATGGCCGGCCAGGCGTTTCAGGAGAATACCCCTCGGTTCCTCTGTAGGAACTCCCGGACCTCCTGTTTCTCTGGACCCTCTGTCAAGGGACTCCGCGGATACGGACGGGGGGTACTACTTGTTTGGGACTCCCACTGACTACCCTTGCAGCCAACCTAGGCTTTTCTCGGTCCTTTCTGGGTTTTGATGAGGTTAATTTGGTAAATTTGGTAGTAGGGTTTTCTTTTCGCTGGCTGGAAAAACCTTGTAATTCCACCCAACGACCCGTTCACAGTTCTCATTAGGGCCCTTGCATGTAGCTAGGGAACTTGCACTCTACAGTTGGATTACAAGTTATAGAGCAACCTGATCCCCGGGGTGTGAAAAGACTCTGATCTTGCGGTCTGTTGTCTATATCCCGGGCCTGGCTTCCTGGGCCTGTAGCATGTTCTCCCTTACAATGGGCATAACTGCGACGATACTATTTTGATCCTGCTTGTGGCCTCTTTATGCTCTATTTACACTTCTGTAAGGGGTTTCCTCTTGCTCCCATGTTTCTTTGGCTATGTCCAGGATGGCCATCGGGGATGTCTAACATATAGCAGTCGAAAGGAAGTAGAACCCCCGTGGATGTGCCTGTGGGACTTACCGGAATGTCGAACTTAAGATAGGGCAACAGGTGGGTCCCAATCGCTACCAATCCTTGATCACCACCTTTTTTAACATGCCACTTTATGGTTTTTATTATAATGCGGTTCGACCAGACATCGGTCTGGGCGATGGTACTCGGAGCGTGCGCCGCGTGGGCAATTTTTAGCTGGCGCGATAGTCTTTGTTTACCTTGGACATATACGACTGGGGTACCCTGATCGGTCAGGTCAGGATCTCCTTGGGGATCCATGTTACGGGTGATGAATTGCTGAAACAGCTCCCTAGCTATCCCTTTAGAGGAGGTATTTCTGAGGGCTTATAGTTCGGGTAGCGGGTGGGGCATTAAATCCAGTACAATCCAAGATATGCTGGTGCCCCCTCTAGCTGAATTTAGGGGGGGGGACCCCCCGCACCAGTATCATGCACAATCCGCTCAAATGGTACCTCTATAATGGGTCAGAGAGGAACCTAAATGGAATCCGGAAATGGAGGTCTAGGGGCGTGGGACCTGACACACTCCGGGCAGGGGACTGACAGAATTCATCCACTGCCCTTGTAGATGCCGGGCCTGTAAGTAGAAGTTTTGCTCCCACCCGCTCCCTAGTTTTCTACCGCCCCCAATGTGTCCCCCCCAAACAACAGGGGAATGTGCCAGCTCTAAGTTCATCAAGGTCATTGGTCGTTCGGGGTTACTACACATACTGTTCCACCCTCTGTTGGCGTCCTTTTCTCACCCGGTTTAATAAAGATTTGTCCAGTAGGCGAAGTGGGGGTAGGCCAAACTCCTCCTCTGGTTCCTGCGGATTCTCCCATCAATGACCTTTACGCTTTTCCATGCGTTTATACCCAGGTTAGGGTTCCTCACTTGTTCTGTGCCAAAATTCCTTCTCGAGACTGGACCCGAAGGAGGTGAGTTCTAACTCAGTTGGGGGGTCTCTCTGGGTCTCCAGCCAGGAACAAATAGGGAAAATAAGTGCACAGGTTCAAAAATAACACTTGTTCGGCACTGTCATTGTACAGCAAGGTACCAATCATTAAACATTTCACAATGGAGTTTTATTTCCCCACTGGTCCTATAACAGGGAAAAAGTCACAGCCAAATAACTGCGCTGTGAGGGTATCTGGTCACCACGGCCACCTCATGTTGGGTGACCCCACGGCAAGTCTCTATTGCCATTATGGGCAGTGGAGTCGGTAGTTCCCTGGTGGTCCACATGGGATACAAAACTACCCCTTCTGGCAGTGGAGAGTAGTTGCTCTCTGGGCTCACCAGTCGGGCTTGCACAAGGGTCACTATGCTCCCCGAGAGTCCAGGAGGGCACCTGCACCAACTGTCCATTTATGGTAACAGGGCCCCACTTCCTCGTCGGTCCTTTACAGCCAGCGACCCGACCGAGTGAATTATGTTGGACAGGGCAAACCAGGAGGTACGCTCCATCCCAACATTCCATGGGTTCGTCCCTGCCCGGGACAAGGTGCCGCCACATGTCCCAGTACTTGGCATCGCCCAGACAGGACCTAAAGGTGGTCCTGGGCCTTACGAAACAGGGTCCCGTTTTGGCGGTAGGTGGCCCTCTCCCCCTTCGTATTACCCGGGAACCCCTTTCGGGACAGGAGCAAGTCTTACGCGGTCTGGAGGTGCTCGGAATTACCCGGGGTATGTAGGACCTGCAGGAAAACTCTACTGTAGCGCTGTTCCGTTTCCATCAACCCGCCGACCATTTCGTCCACGCTTTTGGGGTCGGTGTACCCCAAGCAACCTCTGGAGCTTGATGGAAAGGGCCCGCACATAAACAGTCACAGACTACTCGCTCGACCATCCTGGGCAGTGGTGTGTGTACGGTTCTCTGCTGTTAGCACGTGTTGGTAATGTATGGAACAGGTGTACCATTTCGTGTACCCTGCGGGCATTCGGACCGGATTAAACTCCCACGGCTTGTAACTTTCTGGGCCCGTTCGGCCTGGGGAGGTGACACCCACTGTCGGGCCAGGATCTCTCCCTCCCCGCAGTGAGTTTGTTGTAGTCCCTTTGGCGTCTTGGACACGCAGGTCGTAGAGTAGGCACTCTTCTGCGGTTCAGCCCGTTAGGAAGGGAGCAAGGACATCCGCCCAACTGGTCCGCCGTTTCAGCTGCTATACTCTCTGCTATCCGCCTCAATGGTCCCTGTGTAAGCCTCGATGCGTCATCCCGGACATCTTGCGCAGCGGAACCTATGCACCAAATGGCGGGGTGTGGATACCCGAGCACTTGTTGGTATTCTGGCTTGCAGCCAGGGTCTGTTAAGCTGTTGCTGCAGCGTATTTGTGGTTTACCTGCTGTTGTTTCTTCACCGTGCTTTGGTGGGTCTCAATTAGCAGGCGATTCCTTCAGCTTGCGCCTGGGACTGGTCTACATTCCGTGCGCTTTTCTTGCTGGATGGCAGCCATCAGGCTGGAGCGTATCTAGCGTTGGCTTGAATTAGACTGCTTCTCCAATCTCATCCATATTTTAGCCGCCTCATGCTGACCGTTGCGGTTGTGCTTGCACCCAGGACATACGTTTTTCCTCCGTTCTCTAGGAAGAGTTTTCCTCTATTTTGCCCATAGGCGTCTCCAACATGTGTGAGACTTTAGCGGCTCTGGGATCGTGACTTCACGTGTTCAGGCAGAGCAGACACGTTATTCCAGGTTGAATTTACAGGGCTTCTGTATTGTATTTAGTCAGCAAACAGAAACGACACCGTTTGCAAGGCGATGCAAAAACAACAAACAAATAACCCAAAAAAACGCCCTTGACCGTCTGGGCTCTAAACTATCAGAGGTCTCTGGCTTACTGTCAGTCTCTAAGTTCACCATGCCTGGTTTGCCAGAGGACTCCACCAATGGGCTTGAAGGTAGCAGGGGTTGTAACCTCCATAGTCAGCCTTACCTGCTGACTTGTATACTCCAGGGTAAACCCCGGAGTGGAGCATGGGAAAGGTGAGACCCACCCTGCTCTATGGTCACTCCAATGGAAAGGCACCCGTACCACAGGATAATGGATGAAGCACATACTAAAACATATTACGCATGTTAAACAGTCGACAGTATAAAACTATGAACCTATTGAAAGTTTGGCCTTTCATTCCCCCAAGTTCCTTACCTTGGGGGTCATGTCTGTTTTGGATCATTGAAAGGAAAGGTAGACATGCCAGGACAACATGGCGGGATGTACACTCACAGTGTTACTCCCTTCCTGCATGTTGCCACCTATACAATATATATATATAATTGCTTATATATGGCACTGTTTCCTGACAATAAGACATCCCCAGAAAATAAGACCCAGTGCAATTATTTTCAAGCTTAGAAATATAAGGCCTCCCCTGAAAATAAGACCTAGCAGCTCTTACCTTGTGTGGGAGGCTACCTGGACAAGAGGTGCTCATTTAAAGGGGTTTTGCCACGATGTAATGTTGACGTGGGATCCTCCAAAATGGGTATTTAATCACTTTTCTAAATATAAGTCATTAACAAAAGTGAAGCCTCTGAGAGATACAGCAATTCTCAGCCCCCCTTAGTTACCTGAAAGTTTGCATTAGAACAGACCAGAGGAAGCTGACAGCAGCTGACAGGCCGCACTTGCGGTTGTTTGAAACACTTTCCTTATCTGATGACAGAGAACATTACTGAGCTTTCAAGGGGGCTGTGGACGAAAGTGCCAGTGTATGAGTCTATGTCATGCTGCATTGAGCATCTACTTGTGTATGTATATTATTTGAGTAAGTCTTGAGATCGCCCCTTATTCCTCACTCCTTGCTCTGATTCCCACTCCCCCATCTCAACCCCTGCAGCGTAATGACTCAGCATGATTTATTTTTTTTCTTTACTATGTGCTGAATAAGGAGGTAAGTAACTCACTTCATGGCACAAATCCCCTTTAAAGGAAAGTGCTATTGCTTAGACATGATAGATTGGGGGCATTGATTCTAAAAGAAATGGAGTCACAAGAAATTCACCATTAAATTCAGGGTTTGGGGAGTTATGATGATGTTTCAGAAGATGATGACATGACTATCTTAAATAAATGTTGCTTTTTGTTCATAAATGCCAGGACTGGTAAATGTACCATAGACTGATGTACATGGAAATAGAGTTGCAAGAAATTTTTGATACAATTCAGAGTTTGGCTTGTTTTGCTGATGTTTGTGAATGACATGACTACAGTATATTAATAAATGTTGATTTTTTGGTCAACAATAAATGTGAATTCTTGCTCATGGAAAAATAAGACACTCCCTGAAAATAAGACTCGTCTTTAGGAGCAAAAAATAATATAAGACACTTTTTTATTTTCGGGGGATACCAGAGTTATTAATTTTCTTTTTTTACTCAATATGAAAAACATACAACGCAAATCTTAAATATTTTGTGATACATTTGTACCCTTAGAATTTTACTCTGCAGATCACAGGCTTTTTCAGGGTATCAAGCAAAGTAGTTGTCCTTTCTCCGGGCATTTACAAATCCATGTTGAGGAACCCCAGGGCACGTTCCATTCACACTGATACTACGTTTCGAAGGCAATTAATAAACATTGATTAAAACAATACGTAATTTTCTGATAACACATTCCCTTTAAAGGGGTTTTGCCAGGAAGTGACTTACCTCACCTGTTATTTTGCTCAGACAGAAGATAAAAAAAATTTCATGCTGAAGTCTCATCGAATTGCTGCAGCATGGGGGCAGGGGGCGTGAGGGGTCGGGGTAAGCAGAGAGTGAGGAATAAGGGAGCGTCTCAAAGTTATCAACTGAATTTATAACATTACAAACTAGTGGAGTCTTTATACAGCAGAGAGTACTCATTACTCACTGCACTTTCCTCGCATCCCCTTCACAGCTCATTTCATCTTCATGTTCATCAGATAAGAAGTGCTTGAAACGCAAGCTTGGTCGTGATCTATGCAAATTAATTATAGTAACTATGGGCTTGTAATGAAAGCTGATAGCTCTCAGTGTCTTTAATTTTTGTAATCACATAGATTTAGAAAAAGTGAATAATACCCTAATTTTGGAGGATCCCACGTCAACATTACATCGTGGCAAAACCCCTTTAAGGAAAACTGGCTTGTTTACTCATCTATAGCCTCCTTTTTGTTATTTAGCAAACTATGTAGCCAGTTACTGTCAATGCTTACCTCATAAGCACAAATATTTAAGCCCTGCCACTCTTTTGCATAGTCCGGACTTGCCTTTCTATTCTGCTGGACACCGACTGCTGGTGTTTCAGACTGGGGATTCTGGACGTGCAGCAGATGGTCTTCAGAGTGTCTGCTGTCCGTCCACGCTGTAAGCAACATGCAAGTGAAAACTAAATGGCTCTGCTTCTTGATAAGATCATTCCTTTATTTTCATGGCAAGTATAATAAACAAAGAGTAAAACATCAGAAGCGCACAAACGGCAACGCGTTTCCAACCTTTTGAAGGTTATTTTTCACAGAATCTACTTTGTACTACTTTGGTTCTTTTAAAACCCTTAATGAACTTTTAATTGCTTACACATTATACAACCTACATCATATGACACAGGTGTCTGCTATCATTTAGAGCTTATTGGGATAGAACAAATGATAAACAGAATGGTGCTGGATAATGTAAGAAGGAACCCCAATAACAGTTTACATTTTTACTATATATACATTAAATCATGCTTAAAATTAAAATCATGTGGAATCCTGGTGTTTAAATAAAAAATCCAGAACACCTCTCTTAATTTAACCTTTTGTTCCAATCCCCTCCCCTATAGGGTTTTGTTACTGTTTCTATTCCAAAACAAGAAAAGCTTCTCAAACTGCCTGCATGTTCATCAACAAAATGTTTCCCTGCCCCAGATTTTTGTGTTAGTTTGTTCTTTATGCCTGTAATGTATTCTACGATACGGTTTTTAGTTTTCCTTATTGTGCATCCTATGTATGGTTTATTGCAAAATGTGCAAGAGATGGCATATATTGCATGACGCGCATCGCAGTTGATAAAAGTATTAATTTTGTAGCTTTCGTCCACATCCGTTTTTCTCATTTATTTACAAATAGCACAATGAACTCCACCACAGGCAAAAGAGTCTTTTTGAGACAACCGTGTTGTTTGTCCTGTAACTGTAGTGTGTACACTGGGGGATAAATAAATGGCTATTGGTTTTTTTTTTTGGGGGAGGGGGGAATATTGTGCCTTTATTACAGGTCAAATGGAATAATATGGATCTTTGTTGTAAGATTGGTTATAAAACACATCTTTTTGATAGAATTATAATCCATACTATACTTGGTGCTAAACACTATTTTGGGTTTGTTACATACTTTGGGCCACATGTATGAAAAATATTCTAGGTTCTATAACTAACTTTGTTTCCCTCAGACTTCCATTCAGGGTGCAACTTTCATTGTGCCTGAGCACTATATGAAATGAAAAGTGGAGCCACTGATTGGTTGCTAATGGGCAAAAAAGTGAGTTTTAGACAGACAGTTCTGCATACATGTGGGCCCATTTGGGGTTGTTTCCATTTATTGTTTTGTAACAATGAGGTCCTAGATTTACTGGAGACTATAGTTTTGGCTTTTGATAAAGTCCATTTAAGATATTCTTTCTGAAAAAAATTTTGGTTCAATTTTTGAATTTGTATCTTATAATCATTGTCCAAAGTGCAGGCTCTTTTTCCCCTAGTGTATTCACCAATGGGTATTTAGACTACCAAATGCCTGGGGTGACAACTTGAGTCCTTCAAGAGACTGTTACCTCGATTGGGTTTAAAATATAAAGAAGTGGTCAACTTTAGATTATCTTTATCACACTTTAAACTTATGTCCAAAATGGAAATTTCCATATTATTTTGTTGGCTTGTGAATTTTAGAGTAAATCCATTTTGATTAATATAAACCACAAATTTTGGAATGAATGATAGATCTTCGGTCCAAACCAGGAGCACATTATCGATGTATCGCCCATACCATTGACTATTTTGAATATACGGATTTGAATCATTGTATATTGTCTGGGTCTCCCACCAAGTCATATACAGGTGCATCAATGAGGGCAAAAATGTTGCAACCATTGGCACATCCACCAACTGTACGTAAAACATCATAAAATTTGAAAAAATTATGTTCCAACAAAAAGGACATGGTCATAAGTAAAAATTGTTGGGTTCCTGCATTATATCCACTATACAGCACTAAATGAAATTCTATTGCATGTTGTGCTAGGGAATGAGGTATACAGGAATACAATCCTGTGACATCGCATGTGACCCATGTTAAATGTGCTTCCCAATGAAAATTCGAAAAAGTTTGGAGCACCACTTTGCTGTTCCTACGGTACCTAGGAGTGTGTTGTACCAACGGTTGTTAAAGAGTATCAACCCATGTGCTAAGGCGTTCCCCTATGGATTGTATGCTTGAAATTATATGCCTGACGTTCGAAGGAAAAACATCTTTATTTTGCGTACCTCATAGAAAATGGGAATGACTGGATTTTTTGGTAATACATATTATTTTTGTTTTTGAGTAATTGCTCCCAAAACAAATCCTTTTTTTTAATAGTCCTTCCAATTTTATAGTGATTATAGATGTCGGATTACCTGGTAATTCTCTGTATGTTACCTTTTCCTCCAAAATTTTAAAGACATAGCCAGTTATTTTTGTTTTCATCCAGCCCAAACTGTTTTTAACCTTTTCCCCCTGTAATGCCATCAATGCTGAGATAGGTCTACTAGCTTCTCACTGGTGAAAGAGTGAAAATAGCACCATAAACCTCAAATTCCAAAAGATAGACATCTGATTTCAAGTTCATGTTTCACAACTGAACTGAATTAGTTATGATTGCCAACCTAAAGCTTAAGGTTTTAACCCTGCACACCTTTAGGTGGGGGGTTTATAAACCTCAGCCCTTTCATGTTTTTGGATTAATTGGTATGTATGGAATTAATTGATACAAAATCTGAATCTTCTATTTTTGTTTATGCAATGTATTCTTCCTAATATTGTAAAGTAATGGTCCAATCAAATACAGTATCTCACAAAATGAGTACACCGCTCACATTTTTGTAAATATTGTTTTATATCTTTTCATGGGACAGCACTGAAGATATGATGCTTTGATACAATGTAAAGTAGTCATTGTACAGCTTGTATAACAGTGTAAATTTGGTGTGCACTCAAAATAATGTCTAAACCTCTTGACAAAAGTGAGTGAAAATGGACAATGTCACGGTTCACGCCGCGGTCCCCTGCCATGGACCGCCAGCGTGTTGTGCCTTCTTTGTACTTGCCTGTCCTGTTTCTCCTGCTTCCTGGGGTCCTGCACGTGCACTACGCCTCCTAGGGCAGCTTCCTGTCCTTTATAGGTCGTCTGTCCTGATCACCTTTCTCTTGACCTGTGACCCCTAGCTATAAGAGGAAGTTCCTGTCTGTGCTTCAGAGTCAGTCCATTGCAGTGTTGCAGTTTGTGTTGTGCATTATACTGAGATTCCATCTGAGCTCCTGAAAGCATCTCAGCTCTGCTGTTCTGGATTTAACCCCTGAGACGCTGGTCCAGTTCCTGCGTTCTATCAGAGCTCCTGACCATCTGCCTGTCTGTTTCCTATTGTCTCTTCATGCTGTAGTCTGTCCGTGATCCCTGTCCAGTGCCTGCTGTGTATCCCACCGTGTTACCTGTTTCCCGTTCCTGCCGATTCCCCGATGTTGCGGTATGTCAGTCTCCTCTGTATCCTTGCGCACACGTTTCCTGTGTTCCTGTAAACCACCACTTCTGTGCCTGGAGATCCTGTCCTGCACCTCGGGTGTCACCACAGGTAGCCACGTCAGGGGTAGCGACCTGGGGGTCCCCGCAGCTAAGTCCGTCCTGCTTTGCGGTGGGCTCCGGTGAAGACCGGGGGCCCCTTAGACTCCGCTCCCTGGCGTGGTTCTCCATATACCACCTTGCCTGCAATGATCACAGTGGATCAACACCCGGATATCAGTGATCAGCGCCTCGGCGTACATTGTTATCACCCGATCGTTACAGACAAATTGTGCCCAGAGCACTGCCTTAACTCTCTTGGCCATGGAGGGTTAAAACCTTAAAGGGGATTTGCCAAGAGACCATTTAGGTAGGTCTCTCCTTAGTACAGGCAGAATATCAACAAAACCTGAGTCATGAGCGAGGGAAGGGGGGGATGAGTGAGGATGAGGAACCAAGGGATGTCCAAAATTTAAAGGGAAATAAAAAAGGGGAACAAGAGTGGTTTGTCAATACAGCAAGACCACCCGATAGACTGCACTGCGGGAGCCTTACCCTGCTAAGTGCTAAGAAGTAAACAAATCACGGACTAAAAAGAGAAGAAGACACACACAGCCAGAAAATAAGCGCATAAGCGCTGCTCCTTGACATTTCACTAAAAAGCAAACTAAACTTTGGTTTCTATATCAAAAAAAACCCCTATTCTACAACCGAAAGCTTCTTCATGTTGTCTGTCATCAGATAAAGCAGGTTCAATAACACTACAACATTTTTATTCTTTTTAAACAAAAAAAACATATTGCTACCCGGTGCCTTAAAAACTTCTGCACCAGTCTCATAAATAAAAGCTCTCTCTGCCAAGCCCGTCCAGCCTTTTTGCAGGCCGTACTAAAAGACTCTTTGAAAAACCCAAAGGGGCATGTAAGGAAGGCTTAGCCCCAGACTGAAATTTTTTGTAACACATATATTTAGAAAAGTGTTTTAAAAACCCATTTTGGAACCCCAGTCAACATTACATCGGGCAAAACCCCTTTAAGTTTAGTGTTGAGGATGAAATGGGCAAAAAGTTAAATCGGCCAGATTTTTCATAAAATCTTGGTTTTCCGCGATGAAAGTTTTTTTTTCCCCCTTAAAATCTGTAAAAACACTAAGGGGGGCGAATTGATTCTAGCAAGTGGTTTTCGTTTAGAATTTCAGGAAAACTGGGTTCTGAACGAAGTCGAAGTTTGGGTAATTCGCGGAACGAAGCTGTTTTAATTGATAAAAGGCCGCAACCAGGGCGTTACAGGGCAAAGAACTCTGGGAGGAAAAAAGGAATCCAAATGACTGTCAGCAGAAAAATCAAAAACCGGGGGATTCTGTATGTCATCGAACTATAAAGTCCGAACGCGCCCCCTGGCATCACACTCCTTTCCCCCTTTTTTCCGTGCGTGCGCTCGTAGCTGTAGGGGAATCTCACACAAAATAAATAACTTTTATAAGCGTTTTTTGGGGGGGTTCACAGATTTTCTCACAGACGCTTCTTTTTCCTTTCTAATTTTTTTTTTGGGGGTTATTGGAATTTAAGACCAGTGTGCATCCAATTTACTGCATATACATTTTAATGCTATCGGTCATTCTGGGGGCACATTGAATACCAAAGGGTTTTCTAAGCCTGTTTTTGCTGATTTTCAGTAAAAGAAACAGTTTTTTACAATCCACATACCAGTTCAATTTTTAACTGCTCATTTCTTTTGCGCAATTTATATCCAAGGGTTTCTGCTATAAATCAGTAAAATAAACGGTGTTTTTCAACGCCAAAGACGAAATTTTTCCTGTAGCATAATTTATATCGAAGGTTAATTAACGTTTTTTCTGCTTTTTGTAGTCAGAAAAAAACGTGTTTCTCAACCCAAAGCCAAAAATTTTTTTTTTGGGGTTCCTGTACAAATTTAATCGAAGGTTTTAATTAAGCAGTTTTTTCTTTTGTAGTCAGTAAAAAAAAACGGTTTTCAAAAACCAAAAACAAAATTTTTTTCCCTTTGCATAATTTATATCCGAAGGTTTATTAACGTGTTTTGCTTTTGTAGTCATTAAAAAAAAAATGTGTTTTTTAACCCAAAATGACATTTTCCCCTTTAATCCTGTAGCATAATTTTTTATCCCAAGTTTTAAATTAGCGTTTTCGCTTTTGAGTCAGTAAAATACACGGCGTTTTAACACCCACAACCATTTTAATTTTTGGCTGCCTTTTCTTTTGCGCAATTTATATCCAAGGGTTTAAATTTTGCGTGTTTGTGCTATCGTAGTCAGAAAATAAACGTGTTTTTCAACGCCAAAGACGAAATTTTTTCCCGGGGAAATTTCCCGTAGTAAAATACCAAAGGTTAATTAAAGCAAATTTTCTGCTTTTGTAGTCAATAAAAAAAACGTGTTTTTTTAACCCCAAAGAGGAATTTTTCCTGAACATAATTTATATCAGAAGATTTAAATTTAAGCGGTTTTGCTTTTGTAGTCATAAAATAAACGGTTTTTTTCAAGCCAAAGACGAAAATTTTTCCCCGGATTCCCGTACAAAATTTTTTATCCAAAGTTTAATTAAGCGGTTTCTGCTTTTGTATCATAAAATACATGGCTTTTAAAAAACACCACCAGTTAATTTTTTTGCTGCTCATTTCTTTTGTGCAATTTATATCCAAAGTTAAATTTAAACTTGTTTGTGCTATTGTAGTCAGTAAAAAAAACGGGGTTTTTCAAAGCCAAAGACAAATTTTTCCTATGATTCCTTAGCAAATTATACCAAAGGTTTTAAATTTAAACTGTTTCTGCTTTTGCTCATAAAATAAAGATTTTTCAAAAGCCAAAGACAAAATTTTTTTCCCGGGGATTCCTGTAGCATAATTAGACCAAAGGCTAAATTTGGCGTGTTTCTGCTTTTTTTTAGTCAGTAAAAAAATTGTGTTTTTTTAATGCCAAAAACGAAATTTTTTTCCCGTAGCAAATTTATACCAAATTAAAATTTAAATTTGTTTTGTGCTATTGAGCAGTAAAATTTAAAAGGTGTTTTTCAACGCCAAAGACAAAATTTTTTTTTTGATGATTTCCCTTAGCAAATTTAAATCCAAGGGTTTAAATTTAAACGGTTTCTGCTTTTTGTAGTCAATAAAATAAACGGGGTTTTTTTTTAAACCCCAAAAACAACATTTTTCCTGTAGCAAAAAATTTTATCCAAAGGTTTAAATTTAAATTGTTTGTCTATTGTAGTCAGAAAAAATTTAAAAGGTGTTTTTTTTAAAAGCCAAAGATAAATTTTTTTCCCGGGGATTCCCGTAGCAAAATTTACTCCAAGGTTAATTAAGCGGGGTTTTTTGTTTTTGTAGTCTAAAAGAAAAGTGTTTTTTAACCCACATACCTTAAATTTTGGCTGCTCATTTCTTTTTCCAATTTATACCAAAGGTTTTTTAGCGGTTTCGCTTTAAAAGTCAGTAAAAAAAAACGTTTTAACACCCACATACCCTTTTAAATTTTTCATGGGGGTTTCTGTAGCGCAATTTTTTTTTCCAAGGTTAATTAAGCCTGTTTGTGCTTTGACTGTATATTTAGTAAAATACACAGTGTTTTTTAAATGGCACAACAAGTAAATTTTTCCCCCGGGCCCTTTGTGGAGCGCAAATTATATTAAGGGACCCAGGCTTTTAGTGGGTTAAAAAAGGAGCAAAAACAGGGGGTGTATTTATCATATACAGATATCTCCATTAACCCGAGTCTGTACATTTTTGAACAAACATATTTTAGACAGGAGGGGCAGGCTCTTCACATGCGAGTGGGAGTGGCCAAAGATTCCGGAGCAGCACAGGCACAGCACAGAAGGGGGCTCGCAGCAGGGGTGACTTGGGAGGGCCCGAACTGCCGGGCATGTACCGGGGGGTTTTATCACAACCCAAGGGTTTTTTGATTGGGGGATAAGTCACAACTTCATCCCAGATGACATCTACAACCCTAGCCAACATCGGGGGGTTTGCAATACAAATCTCATTTCATGGCCTGGTAACGGGCAGCGCCCCTCACCTGTACTCAAACCCGCCTCGTCCCCCTTCTGGTCCCCTCGCCAGAAAACTAGAATTTGGGCTGGGCTCACCCTTTCACGAGTACAAACAATTTGAGGACATCAGCGCTACTTGCAAAAAAAGAGGGGGGAAGACTCCCTGCTTTTGCAATATTTAGGGAAAGGGGGCATGGGAGTTTTTGGCGGCGGTCACCTTTTCATACCAAACCCTTTTTGTAGGGCGCAGTGGATTAAACACCAGAAGTAAAAAACGTGTGGTTCGAATCCCTTTTTTTTGCTTACACCCTTTGTTTTTAAAACATCGTATGGAACTGGAACTGAAGGGGACCAAACTACAGGGGAAAGTTTTTGGCTTATTTTGCATTCTGTGCCATTTTTTGATGGAAAACAGTACAAAAATGAAGGGACAGAACAAAAAGAAACAAAAGCAAAACCGCAAAACGGCTTTGTATGAAATTCTCATATGAAAAGTGAACGTAATCCAACTTACAGAAAGTAAAAACACAAGCCTTCTGGAGGCCCTCCCCCCGTTACCGGTGGGAAAAAAAATTACATCCACACAGATTCAAGTGGTTTAAAGAAAAACAAATTATAAAACCTTCATTTGTTCTGAAAAATAACACAGGGGATAAA
>JAODAL010023331.1:0-62871 GCA_025379985.1 Phyllomedusa bahiana | reverse complement strand
CAATTTCCAGTATATGGGGAAAGAAAAACCCCACCCAATAGCAGAAAACTAAAATCTATGTGCAATTCCAATCTATGGCGAAATCCGCATGTAACACCAAGTGGAAAATCTTGTCTAAGTCCGGATTCATCCTCAGGACTCGGGGTGCTTTCACACAGTGCGTTTTTTTGGTGCGTTTTTGACGTGTTTTTTTGTGCAGAAAGGCACAGCAATTAATGCTCTACATTATTGCACAAAAAACGCATCAAAAAACGCAAGAAAAAATGCATCAAAAATGCTTTTTTGATGCAGAAATGTATAGCATTAATTGCTGTGCCTTTCTGCACAAAAAATGGTCAAAAATGCACCTATGTGTGAGAGCACCCTTAGTGATACTTCTGTGTTTCCCTGATACACAGCCTATTGTGTAATAGTAATACCCATTGTCGTTCATCATATCTGATGTATTGCACAGTTCTTTCTGCACCGTTAGTCATTTCTCTTCCTGACGCCACCACCAGCCGTTAACTGACATAGTCTCATATTTTCCAGCTTGGTCTATTACATAATGTACTTTGCTCCTTTACCAAAGTCCCATTTTTTTTTTTAGAATGGTAGAAAAGACATGAAACCAATTTCTGATTTCTTTGTCTGAGGTGGCCAACCTGATTATTAATGGGGATGGAGACTATTCAGTTTTTTGTTTTTTTTTCTCAAATTTATCAACACACAATTTAAAATTCTTTGTACCATAAAAATACAATTACATTTAGAATAGTTGAGAGAGTAAATGTAACTTCACTCTCGCTTACTGAAATGGGTTTTACATTGATATCGATATACACGATAATAGAAGTACACATCACATAAAAACCACCGGCTGGGACCCCCACTGGTTACTGCAACAGGGGCCCAGAGTTGATGGGTCTCCTACGGCTATTAAAGGGGTTTTCTCACTACATCGATTCATCTTCCCTTAGTCCTGTTTTCTCGGTTTCATTTTTGAATTCAGGGGCGTGTTTACTGGCTTCTACTGGCCGGCAGTGATGAGCCTGTCTTCATAGACACCATGATCTTGTAGCTATAGCTGACCAGCAACGACAGCCACTACCAAGGAGAGATCAATGGAATACCAGGTGAGCTATAGCGAATCTAGGTCCTATAGACGATCCGGAGGATGAAGTCTGCTGCAGCACCTAGAAGAGGGATATACGTAGGGAATAGGTAGGACACTGCTAATGGACACATATTACAAAGTGACTTGTTTTTGAAAGATCTTTAACATAAAAAGCAATTGTTGTAGTGAGACAACCCCTTTAATGAGCCTGTAAGCCATAGTAAAGAGTTGGATCGCCGAAGGGTAAAAAGAAACTTGTGCAATGAGTAAGGCTTTGAACGGAGCAGTGGGGCAACATGCGCGCTGCTGCTCCATTCAACATCTGAGGGACCCATGAAGATAGTCAAGCATTGTACTCGGTTATCTCCATCAGTCCCATAGCCTTCAATGGAGCAACAGTGCGTCGCTGCTCCGTTCAAAGCCTTCCTTGTTGCACGAGTTTCTTTTTGCCCTTAGGGGATCCAGCTCATTGCCACAGCTTACAGGCTCATTAATGCACAAGTTTATTTTTGCCCTTGGGGGGTCCCAGCTCATTTCTATGCTTTACAGGCTCATCAATGGCCATAGGAGACCCATTAACACTGAGTTTGCAGATGTTTGAAGATGTACAGCCCTAAGAACCTGAAGAGGCAGGTCCTAGGGAGGACTCTGAGGTCCATAACACAACAAGAAGTGTCTTTTATATACTAGTGCATCTCAAAAAATTAGAATATCACTGAAAAGATAATGGATAGCAATAATTTAAGTCAAATAGAGAAACCCATATATTGTATAGACGCATGACAGTATAAATTACAAAGTTTAATATAATACATTTGTGAGCCCTATAACAAATAAAAAGATCCTGGAGAACCCCTTTAAAGGGGTTGTCTCACTACATTGATTCATCTCACCTGAGTCCTGTTTTCTTGGTTTCACTTTGAATTCAGGGGCCTATTTACTGGCTTCCTCTAGGCTGCAGTAGAAGCCCGAACTGTAGCTACAGCAACCAGTGCTGGCAGCCTATCAGGAGAGTTCAAACAGGTCTGTAGCTATAGCAACCAGTACTGGCAGCCTATCAGGAGAGATTAAACATCTGGCTTACAACAGTGCTGACAGCCTATAGGAGAGATCAAACAGGTCTGTTGCTATAGCGACAGTGCGCAGCCTATCAGGAAGATCAAACAGGTCTGTACTATACAACCAGTGCTGCAGCCATGTGAAGATTGAACGGTCTGTAGCATATCAACCAGTGCTGACAGCCTTGAGAGAGAGTGACAGTCTAAGCTAAGCACCAGCTGGTAGCCTATCAGAGAGAGATCAAACGTCTGTAGCTAAGCGACCAGTGCTGGCTGCTATCAGGAAGACAACAAGGCTTAGCATAGCAACCATGCGGCAGCTATCGTGATGAGATTGAACAGGAGGTGCTATGCAACCAGTGCTGACAGCCTATGAGGAGAGATTGAACAGGTCTATAGCTATAGCGACCAGTGCTGGTAGTCTATCAGGATAGAGCAAACAGGTCTTTAGCTATAATGACCAGTGCTGGCAGCCTATTAGGAGAGACTGAACAGGTCTGTAGCTATAGCGACCTGAGGAGCTGATGCAGCCCATACAAGAGGGGATATCTAGGAATAGGTAGGACACTGTTAATGGACACATATAGCAAAGTGACTTGTTTCTGCAAGATCTTAAACATAAAAAGCAGCAATCCTTGTAGTGAGACAACCCCTTTAATTTTCAATGATATTCTAATTTTTTGAGATGCACTAGTAGATCTGGTGTAATTAATGCAAAAAACAGTCCCAATCAGATAAACAGAACTGATTTCCAGCTGCAGAAACTTCTACTACAAAGCGGACAGTTGTTGTTGAATTCATAGCAATATATCATTGAGTCTCATTCACAAAGCTGCTTATTATATTCTGATATGATCTAAGTGAGAGTGGGCATGCTCTATGCGGACTGCAGAGGATCCAGCCTGTGACTGCGGTGCTCTGTCTCCACCTGGTGCTAGCAACTATGACACCAACGCTTGCAAAACCTTTACAAAAATTGACAAACATACTTACACGAGATATCGTCTTCATCTTTTTACTGGTTATGAAGCTTTCTGCAGAAATTTTGATCTCCCTGATGCAATATCTAAATAGAAAAAAAACCACCTGTGCAAAAAAGAGAAGCTTCAGGGTACTAAGTTTAGCTCCAAACATCTGTGCTCATCACGTGTGACAAAAATATCCCCCGCACAGGAATGCTTATAAGTCTACATCAAGATGTCTTCATCAACCCCCCAAAAAAAAAGCCCCCCTATACCGCATGTAGGCTTCAGACAACAGAAACATTTACATACAGGAAAAAAATGTTTCATTGTCATGCAAATGTGTGACACAGACCGTAGTAAGTAATCAAGAACCGATGATATAACTCAAATCACAAAATAATCAGATAATAAAGATATAAATCAAATTATCAGATAATAAAGATATAAATCAGCAATACAATATTAAAGATACTAGAGATATAAAATCAGTAATTATCAGATACTAATGATATATATCAATAATTCAATAATCAGATCCTGATGATATACACTAGTAATAAAATGACCAGATGTTAATTATATAAATTAGTAATCAAATAATAATCAGATATTAATCACATAAATCAGCAATAAAATAATCAGATAGTCCTGATAATCAGTAATCAAATAATAAGATACTAATTATATAAAATCAGTAATAATATAACAATTAGAGATTAAATGGGTTGTCTCACTACATTGATTTGTCCTGTTTTCTTGGTTTCATTTTGAATTCAGGGGCGTGTTTACTGGCTTCTACTAGGCTGCAGTAGAAGCCAGGTCTGTAGCTATAGCAACCAGTGCTGGCGTCCTATCAGGAGAGACTGAACAGGTCTGTAGTTACAGCAAGCAGTGTTGGCAGCCTATCAGGAGAGACTGAACAGATCTGCAGCTATAGCAACCAGTGCTGGCAGCCTATCAGGAGAGACTGAACAGGTCTGTAGTTATAGCAACCAGTGCTGGCAGCCTATCAGGAGAGACTGAACAGGTCTGTAGCTATAGCAACCAGTGCTGGCTGCCTATCATGAGAGACTGAACAGGTCTGTAGCTATAGCAACCAGTGCTGGCAGCCTATCAGGAGAGAATGAACAGGTCTGTAGCTATAGCAACCAGTGCTGGCGGCCTATCAGGAGAGACTGAACAGGTCTGTAGCTATAGCAATCAGTACTGGCCGCCTATCAGGAGAGACTGAACAGGTCTGTAGCTATAGCAACCAGTGCTGGCAGCCTATCAGGAGAGACTGAACAGGTCTGTAGCTATAGCGACCAGCGCTGGCAGCCTATCAGGAGAGACTGAACAGGTCTGTAGCTATAGCAACCAGTGCTGGCAGCCTATCATGAGAGACTGAACAGGTCTGTAGCTATAGCAACCAGTGCTGGCAGCCTATCATGAGAGACTGAACAGGTCTGTAGCTATAGCGACCTGAGGAGCTGATGCAGCCCATACAAGTGGGGATATCTAGGAATAGGAAGGACACTGTTAATGGACATATATTGCAAAGTGACTTGTTTTCGCAAGATCTTAAACATAAAAAGCAGCAATCCTTGTAGTGAGACAACCCCTTTAAGTATATAAATCAGCAATAATCTAATTAAAGACTGAGTATATAAATCAGTAATAAAATGTTTAAAGATACTGCTCATATAAATCAATAATAAAATAATCAGATGCTGATGATATAAAAATAAGTAATAAAATACTAATCAGATATGAATCCTATAAATCAGATAGTAAAGTTATAAATCAGTAATGAAATATTAAAAAGTAGTGATGATATTAACCAGTAATAAATGAATCAGATGCTGATGATATAAAGCATAATAATAAAGTGACTGGACTGTGTTACTGCATAAAGGGTAAAGTAAGGAATCTTTGTTTCCGGAGGAATGGACGGCGCCTTGAAGAAGTTATTTTTATTGAGGTTACACGTTTCAGCACCGTGCCGGCGCCTTCACCGGCCCATAATAAGAACACTTATAAATACATAAAGGACACAAGGTCAAAGCTGCAAGGTCAAGAGAAAAATAGAAAACAAATATAAACTATAAGGCCATCGTTTCACACGGCTTATTCTAGACCGCGTATTGGCGCCGTTCTGCGCGCCGGATTTGCGCTTCAGTACGGCCAATCCGCGGCAGCAATTACGGTAAAATCCACTGCTCTCATGAGAACAAGGATTCCTCGCCTCCCCGCCTCGGAATCCCCGCGGGGGGAGAAAGTGACATGCACTTATTACGGCGCGGAAGCGCCGTAACAATGCATTGTCTATGGGGCCGGAGCGGCGCCCCCGCCGCGCTTCGCCCCGCCCCTGTCCCGCCCCTTATTCACGGCGGATTTGTGCGCTCAATACGGCGCACAAATCCGTCGGGAATAAGCCGTGTGAACACGGCCTAATAAGAAATACAAATGTATAGGTATAAAAATATAAATACATGTATAAAATCAGATCCTAATGGATGCACATATAATACAGAAGGAAAGCACTGGTGACACTGGGACGGTGCTGGTGGATCCTGCTGCAGTATTCTTGGTTTGTACGGCCAATATATTGTACAAGGGTAAGTACTGTATAGAATAATATCTGACCTTGTACAGCAAATGAAAGGCCCATTATGAAATCGCCGGGCCTTAGGAATGTCCTCAGTCAGATTTCTGTTGTAAAAAATATTAGTTTCTTTTGACTTAAAGGGGAAGTCCATCTTTTTCATGTAATATTTATTTGCTTTCAGAATAAATTACAGTCGCAATAAAAGTATAAAACTCTAACAATTGTTATAAAATGCAAAAAAAAGGGAAAAAAGACGAATGGTATCTTCACAGTACTGAGGGCGATTCTGTCCGTCGGGATTCCTAGTGTCCATTTTGATTTTTGTTAGTTGCACTACTGAGTGTTCATATGTGAGCTCCTTGCTCAGATAACGTTGGTTACTTCAAGGAGTTTGGTCACCTTACGAAGGATCTGCTGATGATTCATTTCTCTGGGAAGGTAAAACAGAACAATCAATGCCTATTCCAGAAATAAGCAGTTTAAAGGGGAGCTCTATGGTCATATCGCTGGTCGGGACTGGGCACAGGGTGACAGGGCCATTTTTTCCATTGGGCACACTAGGCAGCTACCCGGGGGCTCCACAAGTATAGGGGCCCCAAGCGATGTATGTATATCCCAGGAATGTAAGAAACACACCTGGCTCCTTTTTTTGGCTTTGCTTATTTAACAGTTTGTATGTTTTATGACGTGCAAACATTTAAAACCATGGTGGAGAAGGGAGCCAAAGGCTCCCTGTCCTGCCAAATAGTCTTGTAGGTTGCAGGCTGCTGGTGTCCAGACATAAGTGGTATGATAGTATGGGTGTGCTTAGAGGGGCTCAAGGCATGGCCAAGTGTGATGCTGTGTATTTGGGCAGAGGCAACTGCAGTGCTATGCCCAGGGGCCCCATAGGTTTCAATAGGGAAAAAAGTGAGTTTTAGACCAAAACCGTTTCATACATGTGGCCCTAAGCCTCTACATCCCAACTGAGGATGCACCTTCCCAGCTGCCTGTCTGTCAGATCATCTACTAAGCTTATCTTACTAAGATGCTGACAATCTGACAGGTGGGACGGGAGCTTCCTTGGCTGCAGTGCACGGGCTGAGGGTATGTGCACAGAGGTTCGCCCAGTGACAGGTGAGATTTTGCACGGTGCCCCAGATGGATGGAGACTGGCGGTCATTTTGTATTTCTTCCATTTTCTTACGATTGCACCAACAGTCGTCTCCTTCTCAGCCAGCGTCTTACTTATGGGCGTGTAGCCCATTCCAGCTTTGTGCAGGTCTATGATCTTGTCCCTGACATCCTTAGAAAGCTCTTTGGTCTTGCCCATGTTGTAAAGCTTAGGCTATGTTCACATGATGTACTGCGGCGCGTACAGTACATCGTGTCTTTCGTGAGATCGCGCTAATACGTGCGTATTACCGCGGCATGGGGGGGGGGGCGGTCCCATTGACATTCATGACTTGCAGCGCGTATTTGCAGTGAATAATTGACATGTCACTTATCTCCCCGCGCGTACAATACGACCGGGGAGAGGAGGCGTAATCCATAGTTCTCTATGAGAACTATGGATTACCAGAATTTCGGCGCGCATCTCACCCGTATTAGAGAGCAAATACGCGGTGAAATGCGCGCCAAAATTACCCCGTGTGTACAAAGTCTTAGCGTCTGACTGATTAATTGAGTCTGTGGACAGGAGTCGTTTATAAAGGTGACTATTTAAGACAGCTGCAGGTAACGAGTTGTTTAGGAGCCTCTAACTGGTCTGTAGGAGCCAGAACTCTTAATGGGTTGTGGGGGATCAAATACTTATTTTTCACTGCAAAATGCAAATACATTTATATAATTTATACATTGTGACTTTCTGGATTTTATTTTGTATATTCTCTCTCTCTCAATGTTAAAATTAACCTACCCTTAAAATTATAGACTGTTCATGTCTTTGTCAGTGGGCAAACTTACACAATCAGAAAGGGATCAAATAATTATTTCCTTCACTGTGTGTGTGCATATATATATATATATATATATATATATATATATATATATATATATATATATATATATATAATTATATATATATATATATATTATATATTTAGAATATATGCACACATATAAACACACACACTGTTATACTCTACTATTTCTGCCCCATGCATGGTTTCGCCCTGGGCACTAGACCCCAACATCTAATGGTAAATATATAGTCCACTTCAGATCATGTTTGCCCTATAGATCTCTATGGTCCTGCCACAGTATCCATCAGAAAAACTTTTTAAAGGTATCTTGACAAGTGGGGACAAGAAACAGGATATGAATGGGGCCTAATAGAAGAATAGGGGCTCTAATTAGTGAGCTCCCCTATTTCCTTAGCAAATCATATTCAGACACTCTTCTACTTAAAGGTATTGTCTCACTACATTGATTCATCTCACCTCAGTCCTGTTTTCTTGGTTTCATTGGGAATTCAGGGGCGTGTTTACTGGCTTCTACTAGGCTGCAGTAGAAGCCAGGTCTGTAGCTATAGCAACCAGTGCTGGCAGCCTATCAGGAGAGAATAAACAGGTCTGTAGCTATAGCGACCAGTGCTGGCAGCCTATCAGGAGAGAATAAAAAGGTCAGTAGATATAGAAACCAGAGCTGGCAGCCTCAATCAGGGTAGAGACTTGAACAGCGGTCTGTAGCTATAGATTGCAATCCAGTGTACTTAGGCATGCCGTATCATGGAGAGGATTGAACAGGTCTGTAGCCTAATAGCACATCCTATGTGCTGGCAGCCTATCAGGAGAGATTGAAACAGTGTCTGTACAGCCTATAGCGACCTGAGGAGCTGATGCAGTCCATACAACAGGGGATATCTAGGAATAGGTAGGACACTGGTAATGGACACATATTGCAAAGTGACTTGTTTTTGCAAGATCTTTAACATAAAAAGCAGCAATCTCTGTAGTGAGACAACCCCTTTAAGCATTCAGGATTTGTATATTGACTCACATTCAAAGAAAACACATGGAAACTCTTAAGATGCTTGCGCCCAATGATTCCTCCCCTGTCAG
Source organism: Phyllomedusa bahiana (assembly GCA_025379985.1). Lineage (NCBI taxonomy): Eukaryota > Metazoa > Chordata > Amphibia > Anura > Hylidae > Phyllomedusa > Phyllomedusa bahiana. The sequence goes on along the minus strand of JAODAL010023331.1, from coordinate 54,124 downwards.
CAGAGGAGACAATTGCTCAGATGTTGGTACTTGTACTGTCGGAGCCAATCATCCCCACGTTGTATTACGCAGGTTGTATTGTAGCAAAAAAACATGTTTTGGAGACTGGAGGATGTGGGTGATGTCTTATTTCCTGAAGTGAAGCTTTGAAGCTGCTGTTCGTACAATTCGGGAAATAATGTTCCCCAGTGACTAACAATTACTGAATTAGTAATGTAGAGAGCGATGATAACTTCTGTACTTACACTTTAGTAAATGCTTGCAGCTTTATTACAGGACCCCCCACCTAGATCATATGCTGGGATTTAATAAGGGGAGGCTGATGCACAGAGTAGCTCTGGAGGGTGGGCCTTCTTGTCCATTGGGCTCACTAAGCAGTTGCCAGAGGACCCCACAAGCATAGGGACCCCAGGTGTTGAATGCATGTTCTGGGAGTTCAGGGCATATGGGTCGGTGCTTTCTATTTTACCATTTGTATTGTCTTAGGACGTGCAAACAGTTAGGAACTATGATGGAGCAGGGAGTCATTAGCTCCCTGTCCTGCCAATTAGTCTTGTTTGCTGCAGTGGGGAGTCTGACATATGCAGCATGATGATATGAGTGTGCTAGGGGGTGGTTAGAGGCATGGCCTCATGTTGGGTCATATTTGGGCATGGCTTCATGTTGTGTCAGTTATTTGGCTAGGGCCCACTGCTGCACTGCTGTGCCCGGGGGCACATTATGCTGTTAAAGGGGTTGTCTCACTACAAGGATTGCTTTTTATGTTAAAGATCTTGCAAAAACAAGTCACTTTTAATATCTTTCCATTAGCAGTGTCCTACCTATTCCTAGATAACCCCCCTCTTGTATGGGCTGGATCAGCTCCTGTGGTCGCTATAGCTACAGACCTGTTTGATCTGTCCTGATAGGCTGCCAGCACTGGTTGCTATAGCTACAGACCTGGCTTCTACTGCAGCCTAGTAGAAGCCAGTAAACACGCCCCTGAATTCAAAATTAAACCAAGAAAACAGGACTGAGGTGAGATGAATCAATGTAGTGAGACAACCCCTTTAAGACATGAAAAAAACTTTGAGATTCTTAGTTCACATGTTTTGATCAAAAAATGCTTAAGCCAGCCCCGGCTTCAACGGGATCTCAAGTCGGGTGGTCCTACTCTACTTTTACCTCTCACTTGAGTCAAATTCAGACTTCTCATTTGGGTCAACAGACCTCCATTATCCAGAGAAAAAAAAAAAAAAAAAGCACCAACCTTACAAGCATACTGCACTGATATAACAACCTGTGGAGGTGGGCGGGGTGCAAGAGACCAAAATGGAGGCATCCCTTCCTCCCTATATAGATTAACAGCAATATATGGCAAATGCAACGTATAGTTCTGCACAAAAAAACATTTCTGAAAAACACAATGTGAACCTGGGTGCCACTGGCAGGGTTGCGCCCTGTTTGGACATCCAGTCATCACTATATATTATATTGTTATCAGAGGCAGAACTTGAAGTTTAGTCCAAAGGTGAAATGGGCCCCCTGTCTACCATGTCCCATTTACAATATTGGTATCTCCTTCCCAACAGAAAGACTTTTGGGCCTCCTTTGGTCTGGGAGAAGATGCTACCATTGCACCCGATTGTCATCCATTCACTTCATATAGCCAACATACAATAGATTCTACCTGCAGATTCCTGTAGTAATAGCAGCCAATTGCTAAAGCTGTTGTCTGCCAAATACTGAAATACTGGTGGAGCAGTTTAGAGAATGTGGGTTGTCCATGTCACACCATCTGCAATTAAGGCAGGACACACAACTCCTATGAAGAATATGGCTCCAAGCCGCTTCATCTGCTTATAGTTACTGTCATAGCCACTACCTGCATCTGCTGCAAGTAGGGGCCACTTGCAGACTAGTTGTATACATTTATATGTAGTTAGCTCCATCTAGTGGTGGAGGTTTGTAGCCAGAATTACAAGATTTATTTAACTCGTGAAAACGAGCAACTTTATATTATATATATATGAAAAAGATGGGTATATTTAGTATGTCTCTCAGTTGGAAGTATTGCCCATTTTGAGTTTTGCTATTGTTGTCCTTGAGTTGCATTCATAATAATGCATTAATTTTCACACCCCATGCATATGACAAATCCATCACAGATCCAGAGCAGAAATTGACCCAGTGGACTTTGCCGCAGTTTTGGAAATGTATGAGCCCTATTTAATGGAGATAATTCCATCCTGCAGTTTCTACATAGAAACCACGTCTTTAAGTGGCGTCAATTATTTTTTTCAGGCGCAGATTTTATATTCCCATTAGATATAATAGGATGTGGTTTTGGATCAGAATTTAGACAGATCCAAACAGATGATTCTTAGGGCCCCTCAGTGGAGTTGATTCTTGGGATCCACCAGTGGAGAGGATTTATGGGGGGGCCCACCACTGTGGTTGATTCTTAGTGTCCACCAATGGAATTGATTCTTGGGGCCCCTCAGTGAAGTTGAATTTTGAAGGGCCCACCAGTGGAGTGAATTCCTGGGCCCCACTAGTGTGGTTGATTCTTGGGGCCCCTCAGTGGAGCCGATTCTTGAGGGGCCCACCAGTGGAGTTGATTCCTGGGCCCCACCAGTGTGGTGGATTCTTAGGGTCCACAAATGGAATTGATTCTTGGGGCCCCTCAGTGGAGTCGATTATTGGGGGGCCCACCAGTTGAGTTGGTTCAAGCAGAAGTTAAGAACTTCTCTAACCCTGACAGTATTTGGTAAGTTTCTTTATTTACCTTTGCTTGCATTTCAAAAGCGAATTAATATGGTGCAAAGGATTTGTCTATGGCGTAATATTATACCAGGTGTGAATTCATCCCAACTCCATTGGACTCCTGCATTTCATATAATGTCTGATGGCCAAAACCTGATTTCTCCAGGATAAGCTATGTTTCTAGAGTTTACCTACATAGCACCAATGGAACAATGGTAGACCTCTATCATCTTATATGATCTGCTATGGTTACCGAGACAAAAGGTACAAAGTTGTATGTGGGTTCCATGAAATAAGATGTAACACAGGTCGCCGGGAAGCCGCTGCCCTTTCCCCTCTATGACTATTTCTCACCATTTTACTTGCACGTCCTGATCTCTTCATTGTTCTGAAATCTTGGGTAAGCCGGGCATGGTCCAGCCAGCTCATACACCGATGAAAAAGGAAGGCTTTTCGATTCCTCAGAGAGCGTACGGGAATTCTTAAAAATATAAAAGAAGAAAGAGCGCCAAGATGAGGATGACCAGGAAGCTGGGCTGGACTCTATGACTACCTCCTTACCTATGTATTAGTTGATCTTCTTTGTAGATTTATTTCAATAGTGATTTAGAAATTTGAGGTTTCATTAAGAAGAGTGGACTAAAATTACTCATCACCAAAGTGAATGACTGATAACCACTTTGTCAGAAGCGTTTATTATCAGTATTACTGCAAAAGGGGGTGCGAGCAGTTTTATTAGGGGGCAAAATTTCAAATGGGTGAATAATTTCATTCTATAGTTAAAGGGGCTGTCCCGTCATACACATTTATGGCATATCAATAAATAAAATATACTGTAAGTGTGCGATATGTGTGACCTGTATCTATCTTAAAACAGGCCCCACAAAAGTCTCAGGATGGTTACGCTCCCATTTATCTCAATAGAAGTTCTGAATAGCAGCCAAGCAGGACTCACACCGGTCACACATGTGCCATAATGTGTAAGATGGAAAAAAAAACCTTGGTGTGGTCACTTTGTCTAATACTATGGACCTTATGCATGAAAACGGTCTAGCAGTAAGACAGTCTTTGTTGCCTATAGCAACCAATCAGGGCTCATAGCAACCAATCAGAGCACATAGCAACCAATCAGAGCCCATAGCGACCAATCAGAGCCCATAGCAACCAATCAGAGCCCATAGCGACCAATCAGAGCCCATAGCCACCAACCAGAGCTCATAGCCACCAGAGTGTATAGTGACCAGAGCCCATAGCAATCAATCAGAGCCCATAGCAATCAATCAGAGCCCATAGCAACTAATCAGAGCCCATAGCAACCAATAAGAGCTCATAGCAACCAGAGTGCATAGTGACCAGAGCCCAAAGCAATCAATCAGAGCCCATAACAACCAATCAGAGCTCATAGCAACCAATCAGAGCCCATAGCAACCAATCAGAGCTCAGCTTTCATTTCACTTGATTGGTTGCTATGGGCTCTGATTGGTTGCTACAGGAAACAAAAACAGCCTTACTGCTAGACCGTTTTCATACATAAGGCCCAATATGTATATCATGAAACCAGTGAAACTTGTAAAACAACAGGAGATATATCGGGAAAGGGGCGAATATTTTTTCACAGCACTAAACGTATGACTTTACCCCACATACCTCATATTTTTGGACTGTGGCATACACTGAGACGATTTCTTCATGTGTTTGCTCTGATATTGGTTCAGGGGGTGGGGGTCTACTTTGGGGGCTATGTGGAGGAGTGATGTATCGGTCGGTGTACATACCTATCAAAAGTTAAAAAAATAAAATAAGCGCATTATAAGTTTGGCTCAGTTAACGCCCCAATGGTATATGCAGAAAAGAATGGGCACAATAGAAATAATAAAAGTAGTTTCAGCACCACTGGGTTTCGGCTCAAAGGACAGAGGGGTCTTGTGTTTCTCTTCTATTACACATCATGATCCTTGGGACATGGCATCTCCTTGCCCTCTAAGGGAATGTTCACACGGCTGATTTGGACGCTGTTTTTGTACAGATTCCGATTTCCAAACAGCATAAAAAATGCTTAAAAAACATCCCCTCTTCATTTTAATTGATTCCTATGCAAAAAAAATGTGTTGTAGTTCAGACAAGACTTTTTTCAGCGCATTTTTTGCACTTATTTTCAGCGCTGAAAAATAAGCGACATCAATTCTGGAGGTGTTTTACACACGTAAAATCCCACTTAGGAATCAATGAAGAACTTAAAGACTCATCCACAACAGACATGTTTTGGGATGCATTTTTGACACGTTTTTCAATGGGGATATGTGCCCAAAAAACCCCAGCACAAAATTTAAAGGGGTTGTCTCATCTCAAAGTTTCATAGGATGCATGAATGAAATCATGCGGATTTGCTCCGTCACTTCCTGGTCAAGCTGTGTGTAATTAGCATATGAGCTCCGTGTATTCAGAATTCTGCTAATTAGATAAGCTGTCAGGACCAGGGAAGCTTATGAGTTAAAGTTAACAGCAGTAATTACTGGCTTTTGTCTGAAAGATCAGATTACAAACAAGCTCTCACTGTCTTGAGCAGGCATCCTCAAATGTCGGCCCTCCAACTGTTGGGAAACTACAACTCCCATCATTCCTACTGTTATAGATTATATAAATGTATGATGGGAGTTGTAGTTTCCCAACAGCTGGAGGGCTGATATTGAGGATGCCTGGTCTAGAGTTCGGTGCTGCCGCTGAACTGTGTGATGACGTCACTCCCTGCTATCAGATAGAACAAACAGCAGGGTGGAGAAGTACACAGGTTGGTCACTTGGGAAACCAGAGAGAGCAGAGAAGGTGATAAAATCACTTGTAGCTCCTTAACAAAAAAAAAATGAACGCTGCAAAATGTTTGGAAAACATCTTCATTTAGTGTTCCCTACATGTTGAAAGCTAATCTTTGTAGCAAGACACAACCTTTAAATATCAGAATGGAAACCACAAAAACTGCATTAAAAACCTGCTGAGAAACAGCCTAAAACGTGCATCTGTAAAACATCATCACGTCCTCGTCAAATTCTCATCTGAAAACTGCTGCAAATGAGAACAATTTGGACGCTGAAAAATAAGCTTCCAAATCCGCCGTGTGAACTTATCCTACCGTGTTTCCCCGAAAATAAGACGGTGTCTTATATTAATTTTTGCTCCTAAAGACGAGCTAAGACTTATTTTTAGGGGATGTTTTTTTTTCTACGAACAATAATCCACATTTATTGTTGAACAAAACAATAAACCTGTATTAATATACTGTAGTGATTTCATAACAAACATCAGCAGAAGCAGCCAAACTCTGAATTTCATAACTAAAAATGCACTAGGTCTTATTTTCGGGGGTGTCTTATTTTCGGGGAAACAGGGTAAGAATAGTCCTGCATTGGGTTCTACAAGGAGATGGGGCCAACCAGGACCTCTAAAGCGACTTTATGTTCTGCCTCTATGTGCTGTACATACTTGCCCCTACAGGTTAAAGCAGTCATCCCCAACCTGCGGCTCTACAGATGTTGCAAAACTACAACTTCTAGCATGGTGTGGTTGGGGGGTCACCAATTTAAAGAAAATGAGAGTGTTTCCCTCAAAATTTAAAGCATAAAACAGAATCGCATTGAACATTAAGCTATATGAGTCATTTGCTAAAGTTTTAATCAAAGGGTTAACCAAAGTAGAAACCATACCTGTTCTTCCCACTGCCAAACTTCAGAGCCAAATCAGGAGAGCTAGGAGTGGGCATGTGACAGTTCTCTGCAGCCATGACTCCTAGGAACCAAGATGGCTCCTGCATGGAGTCCGGGAGGTGTGAACTCACTTTTGGCCTCATAACTGCCACTTAGTCATTAAATGGGTATAATGGTCCCCACTAGTTCAGCCTTGATAGCACATTACAGATTTGAAGGCAGCTTATTCTGATGATGAATCCCTTTAAACTATAAAAAGCTCACACTCCAGTGATCCCTCAACATGCAATAATAATTGGTACCGGGACAACCATTGTATGTTGAGACCATAGCTCTATGGAAAGTGGTATTAGGTTCCTAAGCCCCAAAATGTTAACCCAAGGTGTGAGACAATAACATCAATTTTGGATCATTATCCAAAATAAACACTGTAGAAAATTAAGCAGATAAATAATCCAGATAGAGCGAGTCATTACATATAACAGGAAGAGCTGCCGGAAGCTGGAAATCCCTATCTATTTTGAGGACAGGAGCTTCTTTGTGTCATGGACTTTATACACAATGCACAAGAAATAAAGAAAATGCCTCTACGGTTGACTGGCGCCCAAAAGGAGCCGCTTATCCTGGCACATCCAAAGAGATGTACAGGACGTACTTTACTATAGAGAGGTGCAATTAGACCGCCAATCCCTGCATGGTCTGGAGAATGTTTTTGGGGCATTCTCTCCATGTGGAAGGCACTTTTACTCAATTTAGGGATGAATCCCTCCTTGCAGATCACATACACCCATACATGCTGATTATCTCCCCTGGGGTAGATGGAATCTTCCAGCACGACAATGCGACCAGTCACATGGCTAGAAATGTCCGACATTGGTTGGAAGAGCAGGACCAAGACTTCCAAGTACTAGCCTGGCCCCTAATTCCCCAGGCTTGAACCCAACTGAGCCTGTGTGGGAGCCCCTGGATGGTGGTGTTGGCTCTATGGACCCTCCAGCAGCTGTGGGCGCAGTCAGCATGTGGGGCCCCTGGATGGTGGTGCTTGTTCTATGAATCCTAAAGCAGCTGTGGGGCCCCTGGATGGTGGTGTTGGTTCTATGAAGTCTAATGCAGCTCTGGGGCCCCTGGATGGTGGTGTTGGTTCTATGAACTCTAATGCAGCTCTGGGGCCCCTGGATGGTGGTGTTGGTTCTATGGCTCCTCCAGCAGCTGTGGGAGCCCTGGATGGTGGTGTTGGCTCTATGGACCCTCCAGCAGCTGTGGGCCCCCTGGATGGTGGTGTTGGTTCTATGGCTCCTCGCAGCTGTGGGGCCCTGGATGGTGGTGTTGGCTCTATGGACCCTCCAGCAGCTGTGGGGCCCCTGGATGGTGGTGTTGGTTCTATGGCTCCTCCAGCAGCTGTGGGCCCCCTGGATGGTGGTGTTGGTTCTATTAACCATAAAGCAGCTGTGGGGCTCCTGGATGGTTGTGTTGGTTCTATCAACCATAAAGCAGCTGTGGGGCCCCTGGATTGTTGTGTTGGTTCTATCAACCATAAAGCAGCTGTGGGGCCCCTGGATGGTTGTGTTGGTTCTATCAACCATAAAGCAGCTGTGGAGCCCCTGGATGGCGGTGTTGGCTCTATGGCCCCTCTAGCAGCTGTGGGGCCTCTGGATGGTGGTGTTGGCTCTATGGCCCCTCCAGCAGCTGTGGGGCCCCTGGATAGTGGTGTTGGCTCTATGGCCCCTCTAGAAGCTGTGGGGACCCTGGATGGTGGTGTTGGCTCTATGGCCCCTCCAGCAGCTGTGGAGCCCCTGGATGGTGGTGTTGGTTCTATTAACCATAAAGCAGCTGTGGGGCCTCTGGATGGTGGTGTTGGCTCTATGGCCCCTCCAGCAGCTGTGGGGCCACTGGATGGTGGTGTTGGCTCTATGGCCCCTCCAGCAGCTGTGGGCCCCCTGGATGGTGGTGTTGGCTCTATGGCTCCTCCAGCAGCTGTAGGGTCCCTGGATGGTGGTGTTGGCTCTATGGCTCCTCCAGTAGCTGTGGGGTCCCTGGATGGTGGTGTTGGCTCTATGGCCCCTCCAGCAGCTGTGGGGTCCCTGGATGGTGGTGTTGGCTCTATGGCCCCTCTAGCAGCTGTGGGGTCCCTGGATGGTGGTGTTGGCTCTATGGCCCCTCCAGCAGCTGTGGAGTCCCTGGATGGTGGTGTTGGCTCTATGGGCCCTCCAGCAGCTGTGGGGTCCCGGGATGGTGGTGTTGGCTCCATGGCCCCTCTAGCAGCTGGGGGAGCCCCTGGATGGTGCTGTTGGCTCTATGGCCCCTCCAGCAGCTGTGGGAGCCCCTGGATGGTGGTGTTGGCTCTATGGACCATCCAGCAGCTGTGGGAGCCCCTGGATGGTGGTGTTGGGGCTTTGGACCATCCAGCGGGGGTGGGGCCCCTGGATGGTGGTGTTGGCTCTATGGACCCTCCAGCAGCTGTGGGAGCCCCTGGATGGTGGTGTTGGCTCTATGGACCCTCCAGCAGCTGTGGGAGCCCCTGGATGGTGGTGTTGGCTCTATGGACCCTCCAGCAGCTGTGGAGCCCCTGGATGGTGGTGTTGGCTTTGTGCCCTTCAGCAGCTGTGGGAGCCCTGGATGGTGGTGTTGCTCTATGGATCCTCCAGCAGCTGTGGAGCCCCTGGATGGTGGTGTTGGCTCTATGGATCCTTCAGCAGCTGTGGGGACCCTGGATGGTGGTGTTGACTCTATGGACACTCCAGCAGCTGTGGGAGCCCCTGGATGGTGGTGTTGGCTCTATGGCCCCTCCAGCAGCTGTGGGGTCCCTGGATGGTGGTGTTGGCTCTATGGCCCCTCCAGCAGCTGTGGGGCCCCTGGATAGCTGTGGTGGCTCTATGGCCCCTCCAGCAGCGGTGGGGTCCCTGGTTGGTGGTGTTGGCTCTATGGCCCCTCCAGCAGCTGTGGGGACCCTGGATGGTGGTGTTGGTTCTATAAACCCTCCAGCAGCTGTGGGTGCAGTCGGCTCCAGATTGTGACAACCAACCAGAACCTTATTGAGTCACTGCCGGCCTATCTAGTTACTGTCGGAGCTGTACATTCTGGATATAAGCTGGTGGTCATAATAATGTGACTGGACTGACATAGATTTACACACACATATTGTCCTAGTGGGGTTACGTAGAGTGGGTAATGGAGAGCAACGGCGTCATGTAACACTTACCCTTGTTGCGTCGCATTTTGATAGCCACAGTAACTAGAATTACTATCATAATTACGCCACTGAATGTTGAAACCAAAATATAAATGATTATGTCGTGGTTACTGTTATCTAGGGAAAAAAGGACAAGCATTAGTACCAGCAGGGAAGAAGATTTCAGATCTTTAATAATCCTGAGAGTAACATCCATTCAGATCCTGCCGACTATAATAATCATATTACAGAGGAGCAAATCGTTTTGCTAGATTCCAAGTCCACTCATTCTAGACTTGGCCTTTCAAGAGCGTCAGGCAAATTGATTGACATATTTTAAGTAATGGACGATCTCCTTCGTACCAAATCAATGGGCCTTATGTTTGATAACTGTCAGACTGTCCTTGTTGCCCATAGCAACCAATCAGAGCCTATAGCAACCAATCAGGGCTCATAGCAACCAATCATAAATGATGATTAGGGAGAGTCAGTCTGGCCCGCCAGAGGATTCCCTTTAGGCAGTGTCAGACTGGGTTGCCTGGTGCCCACTAATGGAGATGATTCTTCAGTCCACCAGTGGAGTTGATTCTTGGTTCCCACCAGTGGAGTTGATTCTTGGTTCCCACCAGTGGAGTTGATTCTTGGTTCCCACCAGTGGAGTTGATTCTTGGTTCCCACCAGTGGAGTTGATTCTTGGTTCCCACCAGTGGAGTTGATTCTTGGGGCCCACCAATGGAGTTGATATTCAAGGCCCACCAGTGGAGTTGATTCTTGGGGCCCACCAATGGCGAGTATTCTTGGGGGCCACCAGTGGAGTTGATTCTTGGGTCCCCCCAATGGAGTTGATTCTTGGGTCCCCCCAATGGAGTTGATTCTTGGGGCCCACCAATGGAATTGATTCTTGGGGCCCATCAGTGAAGTTTATTCTTGGGACCACTAGTGGAGTTGATTCTTGGGGTCCAACTAGTGGAGCTGATTCTTGGGGCCCACCAGTGAAGTTGATTCATGGGACCACTAGTGGAGTTGATTCTTGTGGTCCAACTAGTGGATATAATTCTTGGAGCCCACCAGTGGAGCTGATTCTTGGGGCCAACCAGTGGACATAGTTCTTGGGTCCCATCAGTGGACTTGATTTTTAGGGTCCACCAGTGGATTTGATCCTTGAGGCCCACCAGTAGAGTTGATTCTTTGGGCTCACCAGTGGAGATAATTCTTGGGCCCACCAGTGCCTTTGATTCTTGTGGTCCCACCAGTGGAATTGATTCTCCGCCACCTGCTAGCAAAAGGGTTGTCACATCGTGATGAGCACAACCGCCATACTGATAGCATAAATGTGCAGCCATTAACAAGGAAGTTGCTTGTAGCTGAAGTTAGTTTAAAAACCGCCCTGATTCGAAACTTGTGAACGCGGTCTTACTGTTCTGTACAATGGACACCAACCCTCAGAACCTCTTTAACCCTTCCACACTGCTTTCTACTAAGGCTTGAATTATACTTTCTTTCAGTGATTTCCCCAATGAATTATTCTGGCAAAAAAAATTGGTTCAATTCCCAGAGCTCAGCAAGACATCCTGAGTATGCGACATAAGCCTGAAGCACAGGAAGACGGAGCGGAGAGCATGCCACTCAAGAATTCCTCTTAGGAAATGCGGCTTTTTATTGCCCATAGATATATATGGGAAGGTTTTCGTAGATTCCCAGAAATGACAAGTAGAACATATGCATTCATTCCGGGAATCCCACATCTTCTGCCCCTTGGTATAAGTTGATAGTCATATGTCTTTTTCCAACCGTACTATGTAGTGGTCTCTGTTCGCTTCACATTTGACATCAGGTGCATCATCAGAAATACTCTGTGCTGCTGGGGATTCCTGCTCTTTCACTAGCTGTGACCTCCACTGCCAACACTAACATAGACACCATCTCTTGCACTCTCCTATAATGCTCTGTAATACCTTAAAAACCTAAGAATATTGGAAACTTTTTCATATTAAAAATATCAAGGGGTTGTCCAGGGGGAAAAAAATATTTCTTAATTAACATCCCATAGTTGAACAATTTTGTAATATACTTCCATTACATTTTCTGTGGTTTCCTGAAATTTGATGACATGAAGCTCAGCAGTTTTGCATCTCCATACACAGGAAACACCTCTGTGTCCAGCCCCAGAGATCAGGTGACCAAAGGGGTATGGCTATGTTTTTGGCAGGCAACCCCTTTAAAGGGGTTGTCTCACTACATTGATTCATCTCACCTCAGTCCTGTTTTCTTGGTTTCATTTTGAATTCAGGGGCGTGTTTACTGGTTTCCACTAGGCTGCAGTAGAAGCCAGGTCTGTAGCTATAGCAACCAGTGCTGGCAGCCTATCATGAGAGATCAAACAGGTCTATAGCTATAGCGACCAGCGCTGGCAGCCTATCAAGAGAGATCAAACAGGTCTGTAGCTATAGCGACCAGCGCTGGCAGCCTATCAGGAGAGATCAAACAGGTCTGTAGCTATAGCGACCAGTGCTGGCAGCCTATCAGGAGAGATTAAACAGGTCTGTAGCTATAGCAACCAGTTCGGACAGCCTATCATCTTTAGGACCAACAGCTATCACGGATACGAAAGTGTCAGCTCAGAAAGGAAAGCTGGTCACGCTTTCGCACAACTCTCCGTTCTGGTCTATGCAGGCTTAGACTGGCCCACAGGAGAGCAGAGGAATGCCCGTTGGGCCCCTGAACATGGCAGGCCTGGGGCTGAGTTTGAGGGACAAAGGCCAAATAAGAGAGGCAGAGTGCAGTATGTACAGTCATAGTAGTTGTAGGGTGGCCCCCTCAGAATCAACTCCACTGGTGGGTCCTAGGCAGCCCGGTCTGACTCTGCATGAGAGTCATGAACAAACATGACCAGCTTTCAGTTCTGTGCTGAAATTTTCGGGGGCCCCGTTCCGAGATCTGGGATCCGCACCCATCAGAATTCGTGATATACCATCAAAGTCTATGGTCGAAACACCCCCTTTCATTCTTTCCAGCTACCAAAGCAAGTGATCTTCCCTGGAGTCCCAGCCAGAGAGAGCCCACAGCATAAGTCACGAGCAATTCTTTAGTCAGACACATGACATATAAGTAATATACCTACTTAGAATGGTTTTTTGAAGAGTGAGCCTCTTGCCTGGACTTTTTACGCTAATTGGGAATACGCATGACACTATTATTAGTGGAAGAGGGTCCCTTAAAGGGGTTTTATATTTCATTAAAAGGTTTTTTAGAAAAAAGGGGGCGTGAAAACAAACCAATTGGGAATTTTGGGGTCATTTGACATCTGTCTTGTTTTTTTACTGTCCCCTTTCTTCGTTTTTGTAAAAAACAGTTTTCCCGTGCCCCTCGGATTCCTCCTCCCCTATGTCTTTTGGTGAGGGTATAATTTACTTTTGTCTGGCCCCCGGTCGTATTTAGGGGAGCGCGCATTCCTGCCTCTTCACTCAGAATAAGGGGCCGGGCACATTTCACCTGCACAGCCAGCAGCTCCACGTAAATGCAGCTTTTCTACAATCAGAAAACAGAGAATTGTGCCTCGGTGCCTAAGATGTGTGGTGCTCTGCATGGTTCATGAAGACTGGATTTTAATTTTAAGAAACCTCCCGCTGTGAGAGGTAAGAGATCGTGCTTGAGTTCTAGAAGATGTTAGATGAAGCAGGGTTTTGGTTTGTAAAAAACAGCTTTACAAAATAAGATGCATGGGGGAGGAACGCACAGTGACTTTTGGACAGCGATATGAATGCTAAAAGAGTGAGACCCTCTTGCCTAGGACTCTTTTACGCTAATATGGAGCCTCATACAGCAAGACACTATTCATTAGATAGAAGAAGGGTCCCCTTAAAGGGGTTTTATCATTTCATTAAATGGAGCGAGCACGAACAGTGAAGGGGGGGATGATGTCATCCCCCTTCAGTTAAGAAACTCCCAGCTGGGAGGGGAAGAAACGCCCCTGGATTTTAGGAACTGAGAAACTGAAAGTACAAGGAAACACATGAACTGATGAAGTGATAAATCCCCTTTAAAGTAGGTCCTCTCTTCCAAGAGCAACCAGGCAGATTCTTCTATACAAGCAAAGGGTTAGTCTTACCTTTCTCTGGGTTGCACGCGGATGACAACGTGTGTGTACTTGATTGCTCGCTTACAGAATTTTTGGCTGTGCACGTGAATGTGCTGTTAGCATTGTCATTAGTGATGCTGATCTCCAACGTGCTGCTGTTATGGCTCAGGTTCTTATCATCCTCCATCCAGCTGAACGTCACATCCTCCCCGGTCTGCATTAGGCACCTCATGGTGACCTTACAGGTGTCATTCTGAGGATTCTCTGTTGCGCTGACCGTCACATTTGTGATCTGTTCTGTTCCAGTAAAAATAGAATAGCGATTAATCATTATATATAGATTAATTTTTTTTTTATTTTGTTTGTGGAATTTGGGTTCTTCTCTATTTCAGGAAATTTTTAGCTACCTGAGGTCTGAAGCTTATGTCAAGGCCAAATGCAAAGATCATTGCGGACGGATTGTGGGAACACAGTTGTCATATATTATCTGGATTTTGAACAGATCCCAGATTCTATGTAAGGAAGATCACCTCAGGACTCTTTGCGGATGAACAAACAACTTTGCACAGTAGTGACACATCATTTTCCGAGCGGTCTTTGTAGCAGGGTTGGTGACACGGATACATGCCCAAGGCTCCACCAAAGTCAGGTTTCTTCAAAGTGACTGACAGGTATGGCCCGACCTACTGTGCCACTGCCAGTCTCAGAGAGGCTACCCCCTGCCCTGAATATACCCAACTAAAAGGGCTTCACCAGTCACTTAGAGCCACATTAATGAAACTGCTTAGGTCTAAAACTCACTCTTTTGCCCATAGTAACCTATGGGCAAAAAAGTGAGTTTTAGACCTAAATAGGTTCATACATGTGGCCCTTAGTGCCGAAATCACACACTGTCTCAGCGTTGGCTTGGGGATTCTGATCCACCACCTTTCACAAATTCCAATTACCCTTGGTTGGAAATGTGCAGTTTATACCACTGTCTGTGAAACGTCAAGGATGGCCAGGCCACAGGTTTAGGCCCAGTCCTTTTTGGAATAGGGGTACTGTCTCAGGCTGCTCGTTGCAACCTGCAATACTACAACTATAACACCGATTACCTTTGGCTTTCTGTACACAGTGCAATGCTTGACACCTCCTTTCTTGCACACGAGTGGGATAACTATTGTTCCTCTTCTCCCCACTCTGCTGGAGCTCAATGAAAAGGCTTCTTAGGAGGCTTCAGGACAGCCAATCTTCAAAAACAATCCATTGGGCACTCCAAACTGGTTTGGCACATCTACAGCCTGCTTTGACTCAGCAATGGCTACAAAACAGCCTCTCAATCTATCCCCAGCTCACCAGGTTGTCCCCATGGTGGTGGCTTTGCTACACTAGACCTATCTCTCCAGGTCTCCTAAACTCAGATCTTAGCTCATCAGCTTGTGTCATGGTGGACAAGTCAGTGAGTTGAGATCTGAGATGAGGAGACCTTGGGAAGAGAGGCCCAAAGTGGCAAAAATGACTTATTGTTTAACTCACATTTTTATGTTAAACACATTTTTTAGGAATTTTTGGTTGTTTTTTTTAATTTTCCAGATCACTTTCAATATTTTTTTTAATAATTCTTAAGTCCTGTAGTTTTCACTTTGGCCACTAGGCCTAATAGTTGTCTGACACTTCCTGTTCTGTTTAGAGAGCTTTTCAGCAGTCTGCTCATTATCAATAAAAGCAGGGTCAAACTGAAAGGAGACACCATTGTGTACAGATAACACAGAGTCACAAGAGGAGATGTCACAGCTCCCCCTCTCCCCTCCCTTCACAGTGAAAACTCTCCTATAGACGTCTATGGGACAGAAACTGTCTTAAGGCTCGTATGTGCATGAAGCTGCTGCAAAGTATCTCTCTGACTGCTGTTAAAGCAGTGCAAACAAGAATGTCTTCCCCACAATCATATACAGACGGCCGAATAGAGAAATCTACAATCAGGAAATAAAAACGACTGAGAGGAAAAGCATATGGATCAGGGGCTTGATTTAATAAGTAAAAAAAAAAAATTGGCGACATAGTCCCTTTAAGTAGGCACTCCAAAAACCATTCTGTCACTGTACTTTACACTACTGCAGAGGACATTTTCTTCCAACTCCCGGCAGAAATCGCAGGGTACACATCTTCCAAGGCTGAATCACAAGTCCTCACCAGTTAACAGGGTCAATCATCACTTCTCCCAGTAGTTCAGCATGTTCATTGTCCCCCTCTTCTGCTGCCGAAAAGGCAGTCATTTGTTTCACCACACAGGCTTCTTAGGCCATGTTCACACAGCTTAAAAGTGAACGTAATTCAGTCCGTAATTACGGGCCGGAGTGCGCAAATTACGGGCTGAATACGTCCTAGTAACTTCGGTAATCCACAGTTCTCATAGAGAACTATGGATTATGTCTCCTCTCCCTGCTCGGCGAATACGCTGAGGGGAGAGATAATTGACATGTGAATTACCAGTGGCGTATACGCGCCGCTGGTAATGCAAGTCAAGGGTACGGCAAAGTGCCAGCCCCCCGCTCCCGCCCCGCCCCCACGGCGTAATTGCGGGGCGTAATTACGTCCCGCAGTTAAGCCGTGTGAACATAGCCTTATAGTCACACACAAGACCCTTAGGCCATGTTCACATGGCTTATTTGGACGTGGTTTTGGACGAGGTTTTTGGAGCGTTTCCGCACCCAAAAGGACATCAAAACCTCACCTGAAACACGCTTCTTCAGAAGAGGTTTTAGAGGCGTTTCTCAGCGAGGTTTTATATCAGGTTTTGGACGAGGTTTTCACTCATACAAATTAATAGCCAGGACAAAAAATGCGCCCAAAACTGCGCCCAAAACGTGCCAAAACACGTGCCGAAAACAGGCTTCAAGAATTAAAATGACACTTCTTTCCAAAGAAGCGTGCTAAAACCTCGTCATGTGTGAATGAGGTTTTACATAGGAATCAATTAAATGAACTGGGGGCGTTTTGGAAAAATTTTGGACGAGGATATGGGCAAGGAAATGCTCTGAAAACCTCGTCCAAATAAGCCGTGTGAACATGCCCTTAGACTGCAAAGCTGACCACGTTAGCTGGTGATTGGTGGGTGAGCCCCAGAGCTTAGCTATTATAGGGTTCTCTAAGCAAGCCCCTACCTGCCCAACAACAACATGGCGTGCGAGGCCGTGGATTCTCTATTGCCAGGTCACCGACCAAATAGAAACCACAATGCGCTCACACTGAAATAGGCGCTATGCAGCCACATTTCACACAGGATGGAGGAACTCACCATAGACCTTGATCTTAGTGGTACAAAATTCTTCATCCCTATTTTCTTTTACAACCACAAGCTCGTAATCTCTCTCATCGTCTTTCTGTAACTTGTGTATTGTGATGGTTTTATTCTCTTCACTGAACTCGTATTTACTTGGACGGTCATCCTCTTTGGGGGTTTTCAGATTGTAAACCAGCAATATCTTCTTACTCTGGTTTTGTATGTATTTTAGGTTGATAGTTACATAGTCTGGTTTTATCTGACGTAAGTGATATAGAACTAAAGACTTTACAAGGATCACCTCATGCTTGAGATTTTATTCTTTACATGGTTTTGATTCACCTTTAGAAAAAGAAAAGGGATATAGTGAGATTCTGGTAATTTCTTATTTATTCATTTAAAGGGTTTGTCGAACAATCACCACTTATCACCTATTCAAATGTCCCCCGAGTACGTGCTCTCTTTACGCAAGTGCATAAAGAAGTGCACAAGGATACAGTACATCTCTGAAAAAAGAAAACCCCTCTACACTTATTATCCTGTTCCACCTCTGGGCCAGAATGCTTCTGCAAGGATCAGGACAAGTGGTCGCCCTTTGTCGAAGCTAGGGTAGACCCAATGCATGCTCCAGGCCTCAGCCCGGGTGACGAGGAGTTACAGCATTAATCAAGGAGCTCAACAAGGTTGAGGTTACAGAGGAGTGAAAAAAAACCTGATAGCCTCACAACCACCCCTCCGCCCTAGGCCGCGGGAGAGTCTTAGAAGGGAACCCCATCCTCAAATCCAAGCGACAAACAACAGTGGCAGTGATCACACAGTGACATCAGAAAAAAAAAAATTATATATATATACATACATACACACATATAAATGTGTGCAGTGAATATCGCTCGGATATCCGGCAGAAACTATAAAAATTCCTCATATCGCATAGCCAAAAAGCTGGGTATTAGATGGGTGTGCACAATGGGAAGTAAAAAGGTGCAGTGCAATAAACAAGCTACTCAAGTGGGGTACAACACCCCGTAAGTTCAGGCACCTCAAGGTTATCACTCATGGGACACTTCGCATCATGTTTTGTCCTGGATGCAGTCTGGAAAACAAGAACCTCAAAAATTTTCATGTATTCTAAGTAGCAGAAATGCTTTTCCAAAAATTCCTATGTGCCTTTTGTTTTTTAGTGTTAGTAGTGTGCTGCTGATATTGGATTGTGTTTGTCCTGGATGCGGTGATAGGTAGAGACTGGTCTGGAAACAACTTGGGCAATGCCATAAAGAGGCCGTCATAAGGGAAAGTCACATTGGTCCTACTCCGAGGATTGTGGTATAGGGTGGCATAATGTATGGTAACTGAACCCCTCCAGTCCAGAGCCGTCTTAACATAATTATGTGCCCAAGGGCATAGCACAGCCGTGGTCACTGCCACTAGGCAATGCCTCTAGCCACACCAAGCACAACAAAATTATCACACCACAAAAGTCTAGACACTAGCATCCTACAAGACTATTTGGAAGGGCAGGGAGCCTTTAGCTACCTTCTTCACCATGTTTTTTTTTAACTGTTTGCACGCCCTAAAAACACACAAACAGTTAAATAAGCAAAGCCAACCAAGGGATCCAGGATATGTTTCCTGGGATATACATACACCACTTGGGGCCTCTATACTTGTGGGGCCCCTGGGCAACTGCCTAGTTTGCCCAATGGCAAAGATGGCCCTGCTACAGTCTTCATCTCAGGTACACTAACAGCTGGATATTACATTCATTTGGTCGTAGTACCAGTGGTATGGCCATTTCTTCAAAGTGTTTCGGAAGCTGGACAGCGCCATTCCACTGTGTGCAGCCAGCGTAGCCTAAACATGCTACCAGGGTCTGCAGCATTTCTGACCTTGCCTCCGTTCAAGGACATCTGGTTTGTCATTGATTCGTAATTACGCAAAAGCAACCAATCCTGTTGAATTGTCCAAATGCGGCAAGAACATCCCTAAGTACAACCCCAAGAGTAATGAGTGCTGGGATTCCTGGACCAGCTATGGATTTCAGTTTTAGGAGGAAGGATGGAGTGGGGGAAGCAGGAAAAGGCCTGATAAGTGGAGAAAGAGGCTAACAAGTTGTATTATAAAGTTTCTTATATACGTGGATACTGTTCATTTGTACAAAGTTTTTTGAAAAGTTACCATCTTTTCAGGAATATCACAAAACGCTTTACATTTATAGAGTGATCGATATGTGAAAGGTGTTAGCGTCCAGGTTACACATGTAGCAGGTATCTTATTAAACATTTACTAAAAAAAAAAAAAGTTCTGCAGGTGCTTCATTTTCTGAACCACATCCTGTACACACAGCATTTGTGGCATTTGGTTACACAGTAACATACAGCATTAATTGGCATTAGAAACTTTATACAAGCTTAGTTCATGAAAGACAGTTTAAAGAGGAAAAATCGGTCCTAAAAAATAACTTTTATTAAATATATTAAAATATATCGTAGTCTATCTCAGAAAACTCACAAAAAACTGTGGGAGGCAAACAACAACCACATGGGTGGGACCAGAGTGATATACCAAACCTGGCCCTATAAACCTAATATACCCCTACCTAACTGAGAGAGATACAGGATAATCGCCCCGATAAGGGCGTTCCTGTCCGCAGCCTTGCCCTAATTCAAAAACACCCTGTTATTCATCATGGTCCCGTCCCAACATGTTTCAATCATCCATGACATCATCAGGGGACAGTCTGGAAAGGTGTAAGTGGACCAAGTGTCTGGGTATAGTGACAAATAAATGGCTGCAATAATGCAAGGCACGAGAATTAGAGGGTAGATAGATACCTGATGGTAGTTACTGATGCAGAAACCACATGACATGCCGTGTTTAAATAACAAAAAAAGGACACTACCTTACGTTTCATCAGCATAATACCGACGCTGTCATGCCCTTACAGGGCGGGAGATGACTTACAGTTCGGAAACCAAATACCTGGTGGTCTTACTGGTTTACATGACAAACCTACAAGGTGGCATTATGCTGATGAAACGTAAGGTAGTGTCCTTTTTTGTTATTTAAACACGGCATGTCATGTGGTTTCTGCATCAGTAACTACCATCAGGTATCTATCTACCCTCTAATTCTCGTGCCTTGCATTATTGCAGCCATTTATTTGTCACTATACCCAGACACTTGGTCCACTTACATCTTTCCAGACTGTCCCCTGATGATGTCATGGATGATTGAAACATGTTGGGACGGGACCATGATGAATAACAGGGTGTTTTTGAATTAGGGCAAGGTTGCGGACAGGAACGCCCTTATCGGGGCGATTATCCTGTATCTCTCTCAGTTAGGTAGGGGTATATTAGGTTTACAGGGCCAAGTTTTGTATATCACTCTGGTCCCACCCATGTGGTTGTTGTTTGCCTCCCACAGTTTTTTGTGAGTTTTTTTAGATAGATTACAATATATTTTAATATATTTAATAAAAGTTATTTTTTAGGACCGATTTTTCCTCTTTAAACTGTCCTTCATATACACTGGTCAAGAGGTTTTGGTACTATTGGCAGGGATCTGCTAGGTACATTTGTTCTTACAAGCTTAGTTCACCAATAAACAGAGAAGGAAAAACTTGTCCTGCAAAAAAGTAGAAGTCGAACGAATGGTTCAAAAGTTGTAGTTCTGTAATTTCAATAATTTTTTTTTTTTTTTTTAAAAAGTGTTTTCAAATTGGTGGCAAACACTGGCAGCCATTATTCATCCCCTTCCTTCCTAGCTTATCAGTTGCATGGTCAAAGCCAGCCGTACTCACCAGTATCAGGCTCTCTCTGGGCTGCGGCCCTCACTGGTGTGCTCTTTTGCTCTGCTGACTGGCTGCTCTTCTGCTGTGAGGTGATGCTCCCAAGAACAAAATCTAGAGGTGTGGAAAAGAACCACATAATGGTACCACATGGATAGGAAGAACATGTAGGATGGGGCAGCAGAGACATTAAACCCCAGACCAGAACCTAAAATTTAGTCAGACCTGGGACCACACCCCTAAATAAATTAAACCCTCAGACCAGTTCCACTGAACTAAGATTTAGTTTTAATTCAGCTCAGACAAGACCATAAAAATGTGCACAGCCTTCAGAATAGACTCCCTAAATTAATACAGAACTCAGACAAGACATCCTAAATTATAGACCCCAGACCAGACATCCTAAATCATTATAGACCCCAGACTAGACATCCAAAATTATTATTAGACCCCAGACCAGACTTCCAAAATTATTATTAGACCCCAGACCAGACTTCCAAAATTATTATTATAGACCCCAGACCAGACATCCAAAATTATATTATTGACCCCAGACCTGACATCCTAAATCACTATAGACCCCAGACCAGACATCATAAATCATAGACCCCAGACCAGTCATCCTAAATCATTGTAGACCCCAGCCCAGACATCCTAAATCATTATAGACCCCAGACCAATGATAACTAGAACCTTTGTGTAGTTTGGCCGATACTCCAGACCAGACACCATTTATGATTACAGACCCCAGACCAGACACCCTTAATTATTACAGACCCCAGACCAGACACCCTTAATTATTATAGACCACAGACCAAACACCCTTAACAAATAAAACCCTTACAAATAAATACAAAATCAGGCCCCAAACCAGACATTGGCACAGTTTACTTACTGCCTCTGGTGGGACCACATCAAAAATACCTGGGCCCCACAAGCAAAAGTGTTTGGACCCTAGGCTCCCTGCCTGTTAGGGACTCTGAAGAATGGGAATGGACATGGGATGACACAAGATGGCAGGAGCTCTGTGTGAGGAGAAAGTGTCAGGTGGACTCAATGGCACAGGTCTTGTAAGGAGAGGTGGGAGACAGGTGACTGGGGACTTGTGGGCGCCCACGGATAAGACATAGTAGGTGGAAAGAGTTCTATAGGAGGTGGTAGGGAGACATTAAATGGTAGGAACATCATGCAAGAGCCCTGGAGAAACGGTAGGTGGCAGCAAAGAGGACAGATACGAAGATGGACAATCATTTTAAGTGGCGGGCGGTGATAGGTACCATATTGTATTGTATTATATGGCTATGCTGTGATGCAGTGATGGTGGATACTTTGTCATCCAGTCTGCTTCCGCCAATGGGGCATCACTGTCATTTTCCCTATGCAGTTTTGTTTTGTGCAGGGATGGGTCCAGGAAAGCTACATTGGTCACCATGTACCTCTCCTCCATAATCTAGAGTGGTGGAAGCCATGGGCACCATCCCTTTATTATGGCAACTGGAAACCCTTGTTCTAACCCCAATGAGAACAAATTAAAATTTTGTCATAATTAGATGTCGATCTTTCATTTGCATGATACAAAATGACCCAATAATGGCGAAAACTAAAGGGAAACAGCCCATACGTGCCGATATTTATCTATAGATTAACATTTAGAGTAGGCAGGTGAACAATTATGGTCTTTACCCTCTTCATACGATTTCACCACCTGGCCACATCTCCACTTAACCCCTCTTGACCATTCCCTTAAGTCTTAGGCTACGTTCACACGGCTTATTTCGGGGCATATTTACGTCCGCAAATACGTCCCGAAATACGTTTGAAATACGTGTCACAAAGTGTGGCACGTATTTCGCATCGTAAATACATTCCCCCATGCGTTACTATGGGGATTTACGCTGCAAAATACGCCTCAATAATTGACAGGGGACTTAATTTTCCGATCGTATTTACGGACGTATTTACGCCCGCAAATACGTTGCGAAAATACGCCTTGTGTGAATGACGAGGCGTAGTTTACATTGGAATCAATGCTATTCTAAATGTTCATTATTTGAAACGTATTTCGGGACGTATTTGCGGACGTAAATACGTCCCAAAATAAGCCGTGTGAACATAGCCTTAGACACATTTGCTAACCACTTAATTACCACCCACCATATAGATATATGGCAGCTGGTCCAGTCGCTTAAAGCACCATAGGGGAACCTGGAGAGAAGACAAGCGAGTTTCACCATTTCTGTCTTCGAATACTCAATGGACCTGGGTTTAACTACAGCCATAGCAACTGCTTTGGGGCCCAGAAGTTTAGGGGGCCCATTCAGGTACCAGAACATTGCTCCTTTTTGTAGGGAACAAGTAGTTGGTGGCTTTCTGCTCTCCAGCTCTACTATGTGGGCTCCCTGATATATGGCGGGATTATTTATAACTTTCATTATTTATGCTGTTGATTTAGTTTATGGTCATTAGGTGGTGAGGCCCCATCTCATTTTGCTATGGGGGCCTATGAATTCTAGTTACGCCCCGGTCAGTGGGTGCCAATTTTAGGAGGTTGGTACTGGGTACAGCTAGACCCAACATGGCCCTAACGGTGACAGTCACTATAAAATTACTGATCTCCCTTCTAGACCCAGTAACAGTGGAAAAATATCAGGTAAAAATACATATATAAAATAACTTTAAAAAGTCCTAATTGTTTTTTTTTTGGACAGACCATAAAAAATAAGGTCAAATAAAAGAGACATTAAAAAACCCTTAAAACAACAGCCCCCCACCAGTCATTACCACAATGCCATCCCTGATCCGAATACCCTAAAGCAGACATATGATTTATCAAAATAACATTAGAGGATAGTGAACATAAAAGAAGAGTTTATTTTGGGGTAAAAGTATATCATTGCAAAAAATTTGAGTATAAAAAAAATTTCCTTCTTACAGTTTCAAGCTAGGAGCCTAAAATGTGTAAAAAGAAAAAAGGGAAAATTGGGTGTATAAAAATGGTAAAAAAAAAGTCTTCATTGGTCACAAAAAAACCCCTAAAAAGTTACACCAATGGCTCAACAAATACTGGAGGCAGGAAAACGGTCTCTGGTCCTGAAGGGCTAAACAGTGCCGGGTATTTAAAGAAAGTCTTCAGAGGAGCATCTCTACCCAATCCAAGTCTACACAGGGAACATAGAAGGATAAGAGGGATGGGTACGTTACTCCCACTTTCCCAAGCAAGTCATCCCTCTCAAAAGTAGTAAAAGCTACAAAAAAAATGGAAGCCGTACTCACCAAAATGACAAACAGCAATAAAAACTACCATGTACCAAAAACCAGACATGCTTTAGAAGTTCCCCCAGGCAGGTCTGTACGGAGATGTGTCAGGGAGCTCAGCTGAGCAAAACTTTTTGAAACTTTTTTTTTTTTCAAACTAGATTTGAAGTGAAAGTAGAAAAACTTTACGTTCGCAGGAAGTGGAGGTTTGTTTTAGTGCCAAGAAAGTCTGGCGCCCACCAGTAAACTCCTGCCCCATACAACATTAGAGCTTACCTGCATCATACTGTGAATAGCATTGTAACCTGCCCTTACATGACTAAATTTGTCTTTTTTCTGCGTTTCTTTCTGCATTTTTTGGTGTTTTTTTTTTGTCATTTTAGTGTACAGACTCACAAGATCATGAGGACCCTTGATATGGTTTGTGAGCTTGGCCAAAATATCAACTAATACCTTCCATTTAAAGGGGTCTTCTCACCATGCTGTTTTACAAAGCCTGCACTTCCCAGCCAGCTTCAGGCTCCCACTTCCTGTTCAGGATGTGGGGGGAACTACAGCTACAGGCTCTCAATTCTTGACCAGGTGAGCAGGAAGTAGGAGCATGAAGCTGTAGAACCGCCCACAGCCTGAACAGGAAGTGGGAGCCTCAAACTGTAGAACTGGACACAGTCTGAACAGGAAGTGGGAGCCTGAAGCTGAAGAACCACTCACAGCCTGAAAAGGAAGTGGGAGCCTGAAGCTGTAGAACCACCCACAGCATGACCAGAAAATGGGAGACTGATGTTGTAGAACTGCCCACAGCCTGAACAGGAAATGGGAGCCTGAAGCTGTAGAAATGCCCATAACCTGAAGATGAAGTGGGAGCCTAAAGCTGTAGACCCGCCTAAAGCCTGAACAGAAAATGGGAGCCTGAAGCTGCCTGAATAGGAAGTGGGAGCCTGAAGCTGTAGAACAGCCCACAGCCTGCCCAGAAAATGGGAGACTGAAGCTGTAGAAACACCCACAGCCTGAACAGGAAATGGGAGCCTGAAGCTGTAGAAATGCCCATAACCTGAAGATGAAGTGGGAGCCTAAAGCTGTAGACCCGCCTAAAGCCTGAACAGAAAATGGGAGCCTGAAACTGTAAAACCACCCACAGTCTGAACAGGAAGTGGGAGCCTGAAGCTGGAGAACCTCCCACAGCCTGACCAGGAAAAGGGAGCCTGAAACTCTAGAACTGATTAGAAACAGGGTATTCCCTCAGATGCGGTGATCCATGAGAAGGCAGTAGGCTGTGGACAAAAGCGCAGCTGAATTCCAAAATAACACAGCAATCAAACCCCAGGAATTGTACCGTGCTCACCTGATGCGGCCTGTACGGGGAACGGTACAGCTTGCAAAATCACTTGGGGCACTGGGGCCCGCAGGTAGATCGCGGGAAAGATCAGCAGCTCCGGAAAAGATCCCGCCACGGGTTCCACGTGGGACGCCGAGGGTGAAGATTAGAAAAGATGACTGAAACCGGTATTCGCCGTTCAGTAAAAAAAGGGATCGGGTATCTAGAGCGCTTGAATATAGCAAGGATTTTTATTTATAACAACATTACGCGTTTCGCCGACTTCAAACGTCAGCTGTGATGCCACCACAATGGATACCCAGTGCCATCTCACGTCATCCCTGTACTGAAAATAAAAAAAAAATACAATACTACCATTTTTAGGACAACAATGACCTGCTACTCCACTGTCCCACATGTTTTTTTCCTTTCAACTAGAATAAGTGGGCAGAGGAGAGGTAGAGGGTGGGGGGGGGGGGGGGGGGCTTGTCAAAATTAAAACATCCTTTCCGAAAACATCTGCAAAACCTTATTCCACAGATAAGGCACCAGATTTGCAGGATGAAGCAGAGTTCGGAGGAGACACATCTCACCAGCTTTTAGGGAGCTTACAAATGGAGAACTTTTCATATCCTTAGAGAGAAGAATCTGGCGATCGGCCATGCAGGAAGTGATGGTGCTTTCCTGCTGTTTATTATAAGAAGAAGTAAGAATATTTTTTTGTCTAGGACACTGCTTGCTGCGAGTAACTCAAGGAATGGTGTTGCTCCTTCTCCTGCTGATACCTCTATGGGGTAAGTGCTCACTATATTAACCAAACAGCCAGGCCTTTATAGAGATTTATTGGGGGAATTCAAATATTAAGGACCACATGTATGAAAACGGTCTAGGTCTAAGACTTTCTTTGTTGCCCATAGCAACCAATCAGAGCGCCCCTTTGATTTCATATATTTCTCTGAAAAAATGAAAGGGGCGCTCTGAATGGTTGCAATGGTCAACAAGGAAAGTCTTAGATCTAGACAGTTTTCATTCTTGTCCCCCTCAGTCTATAAGGAACCTGTAGAACTTCATTAAACAATAATTAAGGTATCTTCACAGAAGACTGGACAACCCCTAAGGTTAACAGAAGGGAACACCATACGTTTCTTACTCGTTTATGTCCTGTCTTCTTAAAAGGGTTCCATTGTTTAGTGCATTTTCATATACCCTCTTAGAAAGTTCATATGGGGTGGGGGGTCTTCCATTCTGGATCTTCATCTCTTGGCCTAAGTGGAGAAAGATTACAAATAGCACCTATAGCTACTGCTAACCACCACACGGTATCTGTACTTGCAACTTAAAGCCACCTCAAGTACAGATGGTATTCCATATGTGGTTACCATTGCTCAGATGGGCACATTTATCCATTAGGTAAATGTTCTGCAACCAGACCTCCGGAACACTTTATACAGTGTTGGTCTAGCAAGGGCTATGACCCACCACTGGAATTGATTCTTGGTTGACTTTTGGGTCTCACCAGGGTGGTTGATTTTTGGGTCCCACCAATGGAGATGATTTTTGGGGCCCACCAATGGAGATGATTTTTGGGACCCACCAATGGAGATGATTCTTGGGCCACCAGTGGAGTTGATTCTTAGTTGACTTTTGGGTCTCACCAGGGTGGTTGATTCTTGGGGCCACCAATGGAGATGATTATTGGGGCCCACCAGTGGAGTTGATTCGTGGGGCCCACCAGTGGAGTTGATGCTTGGGGCCCACCAGTGGAGTTGATGCTTGGGGCCCACCAGTGGAGTTGATTCTTGGGGTCAAGCAGTGGAGTTGATTATTGGGGTCCACCAGTGGAGTTGATTATTGAGGTCCACCAGTGGAGTTGATTATTGAGGTCCACCAGTGGAATTGTATTCTTGGGGTCCACCAGTGGAGTTGTATTCTTGGGATCAACCAGTGGAGTTGATTCTTGGGATCCACCAGTGGAGTTGATTCTTGGGATCCACCAGTAGAGTTGATTACTGAAGTCCACAACTGAAGTTGATTTTTAGGGTCCACCATTAGAGTTAATTACTGGTGTCCACTAATGGAGTTGATTCTTGGTGCCCACCAGTGGAGCAGTGTTTTTGGGCCCATCCTTACAATTAGTGTACATGACTGTACATACCTCTTACTTTCTGCCTCTTTCTTAGCTTTTCTCTATGAAAAGCATCCCAAGGCATCCCATATGCCAACCATCCCTAGGATCCTCTGTGGGCAGGTCCGAGTCCGATGCTATACAAGCTCTTTAAGGGTCATGATTACACTAGGTTAGAGTGAAAGAGAAGTGGTCAGATCATCATGTGAAGGAAACAATAAAGTAATTGTGGTATTTGGCGCGTCGTGGCCAAGCTGTGGTGATCACAACTACTTATTTGTGCACCCGTACTTGTAACCTAAAACCATGGCAGTTATCGGTAATCCACCTTTGGTTACCATGGCTCAGGTAGACAACGTTATCCATCTGGTAAATATCCTCCAAACGAGGCCTCAAGAGCTTTATAAGACAACTCTATGTAGTTCTAGAAGTTGCCATTAGCTAAATTTGCCTAGGTTAATGCTGTAAACATCTCATGTACCATAGGAAATGACGATGAACACATAACTACTTAGCAAAGCAATTTTTAACTTATTTTTCAAGCGTGACTCCTTTTTCGAAACCACCTGGTACATCACGTGATTTCCTTCAGATCTAACCCACAACTTTTTTGTTAACTCCACATTTACTCTGTACCAGTTGTTAGTCACGTATTGTCACTTTGTAATTGTCTGACCAATGTTATTTATGTACCCGCCTGAATTGTACAGCGCCCTGGAATCAAGGGCGCTCCAAAATAAATGATAATAAAATAATAACTTGCAGTGTGTTTTCCACTCGCCACACTGCAGTGGACAATACACTCACCGGCCACTTATTAGGTACACCATGCTAGTAACGGGTTGGACCCCCTTTTGCTTCAGAACTGCCTCAATTCTTCATGGCATAGATTCCACAAGGTGTTGGCAACGATGCTCAATTGGTACCAAGGGCCCAAAGAGTGCCAAGAAAATATTCCCCACACCATGACACCACCACCACCACCTGGACCGTTGATACAAGGTAGGATGGATCCATGCTTTCATGTTGTTGATGCCAAATTCCTGACCCTACCACCCGAATGACGCAGCAGAAATCGAGACTCAACAGACCAGGCAACGTTTTTCCAATCTTCTACTGTCCAATTTTGATGAGCTTGGGCAAATTGGAGCCTCAGTTTCCTGTTCTTAGCTGAAAGGAGTGGCTCCCGGTGTGGTCTTCTGCTGCTGTAGCCCATCTGCCTCAAAGTTTGCCGTACTGTGCGTTCAGAGATGCTCTTCTGCCTACCTTGGTTGTAACGGGTGGCTATTTGAGTCACTGTTGTTTTTTCACAGTCGAACCACCCCCCATTTCTCCTTTGACCTTGGCATAAAAAAAGGATTTCCGCCCCAAAGGACTCCGACTGGAGTTTTCTTTTTGGCCATTTCTGAAAAAACCCTAAGATGGTTGTCGTGAAAATCCGGGAAACATTTTAAATACTGACCCCCTTTGGACCAAACATGCCCTTCAACCCAAAAAACATTTTTTCCCCAATACTTTCTTGGTTTATGCAGGGTTTTTTGTTGCCATGTTAATGAAAACCCCTGAGTTCCCCTGGATTGGGCGTTAAAATTTAAGGTTAAAAAAATTTGGCAGGGTCCTAAAAAAGGGCTGGTGAGTGTATATGGCCCTATATTTTCGTCCCCATCAGTGGTTTTTCCCAGATTTTACTTAATTATGGGATGGCGGCAGCTTATAAGGGCTACAGTGCAAAAAACCGAAAAAATATTGTATATTGCTTTACCGGGTTGCAAATGCACTATACTGAAGACGGTCATACATGAGTAAGACCAATTGTAATATTTCCTATCTGAGGATCTTTTTTGCCCTACTTGTAGCACCTATAAGTCCAAATCTGCTCTTGTGATTCCCAAAACATGCTAATAAGAAACAGCAGCCGGTAAATCAATGCCAATAAGGCTTTGAAGTCAGCTTCAAGGAAATAACATATTGTTCCCTCTTCTCAGCACAAAAATGCCATCATCATCAGTAAACAATGTGGAAAAGGCTTTCCTCCAATAGATCATTGTGAGGAGTTTGCATCTAAAGAAAACATGTTTTCCCCCCGCCCCCCCATGGTATCAAAAGGAAAAAAAACAAATATTTCCTTCCTGTGGCAAAAACCCAACCCTGTTAGTGCAGGTGCAGCAAAGCTGGTGATGCGAATAATACTTCCTCAGAATAGTAGGTGGCTACAACAGGGTGTAACGGGTTGCGCCGCGGTCCAGGCCACGGACCGTGGTCGCACCCGCGTTCCCCATAAGGGGGCCCCCCAACGTGGAGGGGAGCCCGCGGCCGAGGGCCCGGCCGCGGCCCCCCACCCCCCATCCACTCCCCTGGCCTCGCCCCTGTCCGGTCCTCGCCCCCCTGCCGGCCGGAATGCGCAGCGCGCCCCCCAGCGAGCACTCGCCCCTTAAATTTTAAAGGGACAGTGGGCGGTTTTTTGAAATTTACCGGGCGCTGTTCCTATATAAGTGTTGCACCCCCTCACTTCCCCTGCTGGATCTACTTGCCCCGGCCATAGAGAAAGCTTTCCTTAAAGTGTATTTGTTTTTACCGTGTCCAGACCTCTCGCTACGTTTCCCGACCCCGAACCTCTGGCCTCCCCTGCCCTTTCGCCTGTCCCACGCCACGCCCATTCCCCCTGCCCTGCCCTTCTGTTGCCAGACTACGATTCTCGGACTACATCTTTGTACCACCCCCTCACCTCGGCCGCCACCCCTGCAAGTCACGTCAGGGGGGCCCGGGTACCCTCACGCCGCAGCAAGCCCATCCTGTTTTTGGGGCCCCGGGCTTTGGGTGAAAACCGGGGGCACTTAGTTCCCGCCTGGCGGGGCTTAGCTACCATCGCTTCCGGTGGCGGCGGATCCACTCCCCACCCTCACAGTTAGATCCCCCTGGTCTCCCCAAAGGGGTGCCCCTCCCAAGCATCGGGATCTTACGACTTTGGTTTGCCCAGCAGTCGCAGCAAATCGCACAACAGGCACAGATTTGGGGCCAGTCTCCGCCATGAGCGTCACTCCTCGCATCCCAGCAACATCTCCCCCGCGGCCCGTCGGGACTCCGTCTCATCGCCTTTCCCTTTTGGCTATCTGGGACCCAAGCTTTGGTTCCCCTACCCTCCGTTTCCCGGGGACCCCAACTCTGGGGGGTTTCTTTACCCAGTGTCGATGCACATAAACTGTTGGGGATCAGTTTCCCCTCGGAGAGGTCTAAAGTGGCCTTCGTGGGGAGCCTAAACCCGGGAACCCGGGTTTGGGGCGACCCCCTCGGGGCGGGAAAGACCTGTATGCGGATCTACGGGCCCTTCCCCTAGGAATTCCGCACCGTCTTCGGGAGCCGGGTGCTTCCTTGCTGGGGACCGCCCCTTGACCCTTCGCGGGCGACTCCTCGGGGTTGACTTGCGGTTACATTTCCCGTCCCCTGGTTTTTGGATCAGGGGAAAAATATGCCGCCCTCTGTGCACTTTAAAAAAGGGGGCCTGTCCAGCCGGGGTAAAGGGCCCTTTTTGGCAGAAAAGAGCCCCCCGCCCTCCCTGAGTAAACTAACCCTGCTAGCAACCGGATTGATATAAGGGTTCGCAAGAGGCAGGAAGAGCTGCGGCAAAAAAGAGACTCTGCCGCCCCCGTCGGCGGTTTCCCCTGGCCCCGGGGTTTTCCGAAACCCTCCATTGCTGTCCCCTAACCTTGAGGGGGCCATGAAAGTGGACCGGGCCCATTTATGGAGCAGGGCTGAACCGTCCCCGAACCGGAAGAATGCCCCTTACTCCCCAAAGGGACCATTTCCCAAAAAGCGGGTTTAGGGGGTCCCCAGCCCCGGGGAAATGCTCCAAAAAACCCGTGGAGAGGCGGTCCTGGTGCGTTTCCCCCTCTCCCTTGTTATCCCATGGGGTGACCCACGATGCTGGTCCCGTTCCGGAGTTCTGTTTTCCCGGGATCAGGCTTTGGGAACTTCATCCTTGCCTCTTTGGGAAACCCCGGACCGCTATCTGTTGTCCGGTGGAGAAGCCCCGCTTATTTCTTGGGTCAGTGGGAGCTCCCAGGACCCCACCAATAGTAACCCGGCCGGTGACACTCCTGGGGGGGCTCTAAAAAGAAGTCGGGTTCCAGTTCTGCCCGTGCTTCCCCCGATCCTTTTGGGGGCTTCCCTGGCTGCCGTCATCCCCTACGCTGATTGGAAGACAGCAAAGCCCTGCGTTGGGGAGGAATGCCAAACCCATTGCTGGGAAACCACCCCGGGTGCCTACATTTCCGCCCCGCTTGTAAGCGTTGCCAGGCCTCCCGGCCGAGTAAGGACTTTTGGGGATGTATTTTTTCGAAAAAGGGCCCGATTCGCTGCCACCACATCGGTCTTAGACTGCCCATGACCCCCTCCCAGAAACCAGTCCCCCCCGGGGGAGGGTTACCCGCTGTCCGTGCCAGAGTCTCAGGCCAGGGGCTCATTGGGGAAAACCCTGCAAAAGGATTCATTCGTAAGCCTCCTCCCAGGGGACCCGGGTTTTCTTCGGCAGAAGAAGGATGGTTCCCTCCTCCCGGGATAGACTAAGGGGTCTAAATAAATCCGGTAAAGAACCGTACCCTTCCACTGATTCAGAGCTGTTTGAACCCTCTCAAGGGGGGTAAAGTGTTCTCCAAGTTGGATTTTCGGGGGGCCTATAACCTCGTCAGAATTCGGAGGGGGCGATGGAAGACGGCGTTAATAACCCCCGATGGACATTTTGAGTACCGTGATGCCCCTTTGGGGTCTGTAAAGCTCCCGGGTGTTAAGAACTCGTCAAAAATGTCTTTCCCGGGGTCTCTTGTAATGCGTCATAGTGTACCAGATGACATCCTGATTTTTCCCCCAATCTTCAGACTCGGGGGGCCCAATTCGCCAGGTTTGCCCTCTGCGCAAAAAACGATGTAAACCAAGTGGAGAAAGTTTATTCCCTCGGACCACCTACCCTTTTTGGCTATATAGTTTCGGCTGAACCTAAAGATGGGCCCGGCAAAACTCCTGCGGTGCTACAATGGCCCGTCCGTCGTTATTGGGCGATCAGCGCTTCCGGGCTTGCAATTTTTACCCGGGAATTTATTTCCCCCTTCTCCACCTTGGGGGGCTTCTACGTGGCCCTTACTAGGAAGAATGGAACCCCAGATGTTGGGCCCCCGGAGGCTGAGAAGGGGTTGTGGATCTAAGACGGCGATCTCCCCTGTCCCGTCTTGGTCCCGGCCCCGATTCGAGGGGACCCTTCTCTTTGGAGGTGGATGCCTCTTTGTGGGGGCAGGGGCGGTCCCACAGAGAAGTTCCAAAGGGAAAATTCCCTGGGGTTCTTCTCTAAGCCCTTTTTGCGGTGGGGAACTATGCCCTTGGGGACCGGGAAATCTTGGCCATCAAGTTAGCCCTAGAGGGGTGGCGAAAATTTTGTGGAGGGGGTCGTCACCCCAACACATCTTTCAGACCACAAAAATTTGTTTATCCAGACGGCCAACGTCTTAACCCCCCGCCAAGCCCGGGGGGTCTCTTTTTTTTTTCCGGGTTTTTATTTTGTTACATTTCCGCCTGCTGGAAAAACGTCAAGGCTGGCCCTCTTCGGCCTCGGACGTGGTGGTGAAGAACCCGTTCACAACACATCATTTCCCCCGACGGTTGGTTCACGTGGCCCCCGCAGGGCTCCAAAACATTCCTACGGGCAAGACTTTTGCCCCTGGCACTCAGGAAAAAGATTCTGGAGTGGCTGGGGCCCTCCCCCAGTCGGGGGCTTATGCTTTGATCTCGCGCATACTGGTGGCCGACTTAGCACGGTGTCAAGGGCTTTACCCTGCCTGTGTCACTTGTGCTCGGAACAAGGGGCCCCTGCCACAGGCCCCCAGGTCTCTTGCACCGCTGCCGGTTCCCGGGAAAAACCCTTGGCGCCATCAATGGCTTCGTCACAGACCTACCAGTCTCCTTGGGAATTCAGTCATCTGGGTCTGAGGGCCCGGGTTTCAAAATGTCCCCTTTTTTGGCCTCTTGGTGCCTCTCCCCCCAATTGGCTAATCTTTTTTCCGGCATATCTTCCGGTTCATGGATTTCCCCCTACATTGTCTCCCACCCCGGTTTTTTTCCCTTTTTTTCCCGTTTGGCGGCTTTATGTCCCGTTTGCAAATCAAATTAGACTTTTTCGGCTTCCACCCTCAGTCCAATGGGCAGGTGGGGAGTTTTAAAAATTTGGGGAATACCTGCGCCACTTTTTTGTCGGGTCAGGACAACTGGACCCAGCTGTCCCCCTGGCTGAATTTGCGTTAACCTCGGGCTCGGAAGCTGCCCGGGTTCCCCCCTCTTTGTAGTTATGGCCCCCCCCCCCCCCCCCCCCCCTCACCTCCCGACTCGGATGGCCCGTTCAAGACCTGTTCGAGAACAAGGCCATCTGGCAGGAGACGCGATGTTTTTCCCCTTTTGGGGGGTCTCCCGTTAAGTCTCAGGCAGACAAAAGGAGAAGCCTCCCCCACTTTTTTCCCGGGGACCAGTTTGGGTCTCCTCAAAATATGTGGGCCGAAGGTCCCCAGTCCAATTTGGGCCCTCGCTTCTCGGGCCCTTTAAGGGTTTTTCGGGGAGTTGAAACGGTGACATCAACTTTTTCTGCCCCATCTTCGGTCCCCCAATGATTTCATGTTCCCTCCTTAAGCCCTGGTTTTGAACGGTTCTTCGGGAAAAAAGTGCCCTTTTCCCAGTAGCCGAACCACGAAACTTTGGGTAAAGGACATTTTTTGCTTGAAGACGGGCAGGGGAGACGTTTCTTCCTCTGGTTTGGAGGGGCTTGGACCCGAGGGGGGGGATCCCCGGGAGCCTGAAAAACATCCTGAATCGGGATCTATCCTCAATTTCCCGCAGCCTAAAAAGGTGGGGAGGCCTAAGGGGGGGGGGTAACGGGTTTTCGCCCGCGTTGGGCCACGGACGCGGTCGCACCCCCTTTTCCCCCTAACGGGTCCCCGCTGGAAGGGGGGCGCCGGGGACGGGGGGGCCGGCCGCCGGGGCCACCCGTCCCATCCACCACCGGCCTCCTCCCGTCGGTCCCCGTCCCTGCGGGCCGGAATGGGGCCGCGCGCGCTCGTCCCCGTGAATTTAAAGGGGCAGTGCGCCGGAATTTGGTAAAATTTCCCGGCCCTGTTCTATATAAAGGGTTCACCCCCGTCCCTTCCCTGCTGGATCATTGCCCCGAGCCCCAAGAAAGGTTCCTTAAAGGTATTCCCGCTTTCCGTGTACCGACCTCTTGCTAGTTTCCCGATCCCAAAACCCGCCGCCTCCCTGACCTTTTTGCCTGTCCACGCCCGAACCATTTGCCCCTTTCCCTGCCTTTGCTTTCCCAACTACGATTCTCGGCTAGATTCGTACCCACCTGAAACCCCGGCCGCCACCGAACAAGTCCTCAGGGGGGACGACCCGGTAGCCTCACGCCCCAGCAATCCATCCTGTTTGCGGCGGGGCCGGTGAAAACCGGGGGGGTTTTTTGATTCCGTTCCTGGGGGGCCCCTTTGCACCATCGCTTTTCGGTGGTCCGGCGGAACACTCCCAGCCTTCACACAGGGTTGGAGGCACGGGTGGTAGACCAAGGGTCAGGAAGCACGGCACAGAAGTCACAGTCCACATGTAGGTCGCTCAAACTCATGATCACTTTATGCTTTCCGAGACATGAAGCTTGGAGGATTTCAGTGTAGACAAGCTAAATGGTTGTCTCATGGGAGCTTGATCACAGCTGATTTACAGGATGAAGGTTTTGGTTGCAGTTGCACATAGTTCTTATTTGCAGGTCTTAGTCTGTCTCCAGTCACTGCACATTTAGGCTATGTTCACAAGGCTGAAATTGGGAAGTATCTTGCCCCGTATTTCGCGCCATACTGTGCTCAATACGGGGTGAGATATGTCCCAGTATTTACAGTAATCCACAGTTCTCATAGAGAACTATGGATGACGTCTCAATACGTTGCAGAGATAAGTGACATGTCAATTACTAGTGGCGAATACGCGCCGCTAGTAATGAATGTCTATGGGGCCAGCCCCCACTCTGCGGGAGCTCGCGATCACACGGTGCAATTGCGGGGCGTAATTACGCCCCGCAATTGCACCGTGTGAACATAGCCTTACGGTTCCCGTCTCTCACTTGTGGCCCCAGCATTCTTGACCCTGTTTCAGCCACCTTCTTTCATTATCACATAGATGGCCCTTGACCACCTCCTGCCCGAGGAAACATATGGTGGCCTACTTTGGTCGTTGCCCAGCAGTTAATCCTTACCATCAAATATCTCAGCACTTCTAACCTAGTCATTGTGTAATTTCCCGCCGCCATGTTACCAACTATGTTAGAGATCAGACTATGTTTGCCAAATTTTATACAAAGACATATAAATATTAATCTGTGAATTCTAAAAGGAGTTTAAGATTGCTTATGGCAAATTGTGGTTTTGTTCAACAAGTCTACCAGTCAACCCAGAATGTGTCCCCATCATTAACCCTGCAAAAAAAGACGGCCTTACAACACAGATTCACAAAGGCACATCATATCAGTCACCCTTTCCCAAGTATACCCTACTAGATAGGGCCATAGCCAAGTTAATCGTTTGGTCATTAATGGTCATGGGTCTTTTAGCACCAATTGTAGACATGATACACTTGATTTGGGTTAAAAAATGCATCTGAGGAGCACTTTTCCCTTTAGTAAGTGCTCTAAATGACCAAGTAGCCATGTACCCTTAGGCACCATGCATTTTCCAAATGGTCAGTCAGCAGGCTCAGACTGGCCCACAGGGAAACAAGGGAATCCTTTGGTAAGCCCCTGACTATTGCAGGCCTAGGGATGCTTTAAAGGGAGAAGTGCAGAGTCCGAGTGCAAGAGTCAAGTGCAACTGTAACTGTACGGTGCGCCCCAATAATCAACTCCCCTGGTGGGCCCCGAGAAACAACTCTACTGGTGGGCCCCCGAGAATCAACTCCACCGGTGCCTCCAAGATTCAACTCCACTGGTGCCCCCAAGATTCAACTCCACTGGTGGCCCCAAGAATCAACTCCACTGGGCCCCAAGAATCAACTCCACTGGTGGGCCCCAAGAATCAGCTCCACTGGTGGGAACCAGCACCCAAGTCAATCAGTCAGTCAGTCTGTCTGTGCCCATATCAACAAGAAAATGCCCCTGTATGCTGGAATATGTTTATCATGACAGCCCTATATCCAGAAAAAATTGCTCTCAAACCTTTACTACCTTTGAATTTGTGAAAAGTAATGTAGCCACTTGTCTTGTTTCCCCCACCTTGTGAGGCCTGTTGAGGTAGGAGCCATGTACAGGTTTACACTTCTCATGAGGCATGGGGAAGATGCCAACTGCAGCCGAGGTCGGACATCTTCATTAGGACATCATCAACCTAATCTAGAATGCAGGATGTCTGAAGAACAGCACAATATAAGGGAAATTCATTATTTTTGCCCTATTGTCCATTGTATAGGATCATTTGAAATAGATTTCATTAGTCTTAATTCTGTTGAGGAGTTCAGAAAAAGTAGCTGCATGAATTTCAGTTCACCACATCTGTTCATTAAAGGGTAATTAAAGGGAAGTATTAGGAGTTCCTTAACATGCACTTCCATGATAAATAACCACAAAATAATCTCTGAAAGGCCACGTTTCTCTCATTCAATTTTTTTTCTGCATCAGGTGTCACGTCAGACATGACCAAACCAACGCTGTCAGCCATGTGTGGTGGCTCCGTCTTGTTCCAACTTAATGTATCAAGAGATATCGAGGTCATAAGTATATTTTGGTCTTACATGGTAAAAGAGAAGAAGCACATGGTGGCCATTGTCAAACCAGACAAGCTTAGGATCACGAACCCTAGATTCCAAAACAGGGTGACTTCCCAACAGCCTGGTTTTTCGTTAAATTTGAGTAATCTGAATGAGGAGGACAGTGGAGTTTATGAAGCCGAGATATTCTCAGATGAGGCCCCTATGCATAAGTACTTCGCTCTTCAAGTTTATGGTAAGTATAAGGGTGGTGATGGGTGGAGGACATGCTACACGGGCAGCAAAATGTGAAATTCCCAATTTCTAGCCGACTAAACATGTGGTCAAACAAAGGTGGCACAAATTGTGCAGAATTGGAGGGAAGCTGCCATACTAAAAATGGGGGAATACACACGTCCACGTGCTAAGCCGCTGTTTTTGTGATTATTTTTATGACTATTTTTTCTTTGACAGCATATAAACAGTCCCAAGGAGTCCATTGTGCCTGTTATAACCTCCTGCTGATCACCAGCTTTGGAATCATCTCCAGCTTCTTCAGTATAACCACGTAATGGCTTCGTAGACCACAAAAACTTCACAGATGCCTCAAGAATTACCCCAGCACAGCACATAATGGACAAAATCTTTACTTCTATCATTTTGCATTGATGAATCTTCTATAGAACACTAGTAGGGATCACACATGGTCAGATGATGCATAATTTCCTACTATTGTGTACATCAGTCCTACCGTGGGCAGTGGGTTTTGTGGCTCTGTGTATCTGCCTATAGGTAGGTTACATAAGTAGGGGTAGGTGTGACACACTTCCAGGTGAGGGAAGGTTTATCGTAGTGAGATCAGCCATGTAGAAAGGTAACAGTATTTGTAAAAGGTATGACGCAAATACAGCTATTTTCAGCAACACTACTGATATATGGCCGCCAGGCTGAGTAAAGCCTAAGGTATGTTCACACAATGTAATTTTTAAGTATAAATTTACGCTTCAAAATCCATATTTTGAGGCATATTTTTATTTTATTTTTTTATTTTTTGCACAATGTAGATCGTATTTTGAAAGTACGATTCATCATTGTTTATATGGGAATTTCACACCTCAAGAATTGACAGGGCACTTAAATTACACAATGAAATACCAAAATACACGTCGTAAATACAATTAGGCCATGTTCACACGGCTTAAAACTGGACGTATTTCAGCCCGTAATTACGCGCCGGAGTGCGCAAATTACGGGCTGAAAACATCCCAGTCATTACGGTAATCCACAGTTCTCATAGAGAACTATGGATTACGTCTCCTTTCCCTGCTCGTCAAATCCGCCGGGCGGGGAGATAATTGACATGTGAATTACTAGCGGCGTATACGCGCCGCTGGTATACAAGTCTACGGGCCGGCGAAGTTCCGGCCACCTGCCCCCGGCCACACGGTGTAATTGCGGGGTGTAATTATGCCCTGCAAATACACCGTGTGAACCTAGCCTTATAGAATAAGCACCATCATACACACGGTGCATATTTTATAGACGTATTTGCGACACATATTTTGGGTATTTCATTGCATAATTTAGGCGCCTTGTCAATTCTTGAGGTATTTTAGATTGGAATCAATGAGAGCTGCATAGAACATATTTTGAAGCTTATTTTGTGGAGTATTTCAGTGCAAAATAAGCGTAAAATTACGTCCTGTGAACCTACCTTTACAATTTAAAAGAAAAAAAAAAGAATTATCTTTTTCCTTTATTTTACATATAAAATAAACCAATAATTGGTTAACAAAAATCGACAAACATCAGAACTATTAAAAACAGAACCTTGTTTATACCGAACAGTAAATTCTGCGGGGGGAAAAAATACCCAATGCCAGAATTGCTGTTTTATTGTTACCTCTGCTAGAAAAATTAAAGTAATAGAGAGTGATCATAAAAGTTGTATATAATCCAAAATATCAATCAAAATTCAGTTTGACCCCTAATGCGGTCTATCGACGGAAAACTAAAAAAAAGTTATAGGTGTCAGATGGTGACACAGGTTTGTTTTTTAGTTTTAAAGCTACAGTAGTAAAACTAACAAAAACCCTATCAATTTCATTGATATCATTGTACTGAGCACTACAAATAGGCCAACATGTCATGTAGGGGTGCGTTCACACAGCAAAGAACAAAATCTGCTCGGTTTTGACTTCAGCAGAACCGTCCATTGCAACCGGTTTTTGGACGTATTTTGACACAAAAAATTATTGTTTTTTCGGCAGTTCTAGTTTTTTGAACCGTTTTTGTCACTGATTTTGTCCACGTTTTTGTGCAGATTGTGTGCAGTTCTACGACTTTTTTTGGCCATTGACCATGTATTACAATGAAAAAATTTGAACGTGTTGTGATACTTTTATTTGTGTGTGTATATATATAGTGTCAATTCTTGAAGCGTTTTCAGTGCTGAAAATCGTCATAGGAATTAATGGAGAGCTTCAAAGCCTTGTATAAAACCCTCTTTGTGTTTTTATATGCGTTTCTCACGCATGTTTTTGAGCGTTTTTCAGCGCTTTTTTTCCCTGGCAGTTAATTTGTATGGGTGAAAACAGTGTTGAAAACCTCATCCAAAACCTTGTCCAAAAACGCACTAAGAAACATGTCTAAAACATTTTCTGAAGAAGCACATTTCAGGCGCGGTTTTGATGCTGTTTTGGGCGCTAAAAAATCAGCACCCAAATAAGCCATTTGAACATACCTTTATGCTTGTAAAATACAAGTCAGGTAAATAACGGCATGTATTTCACATTGGAAGCTGTCTGATCATTATTTGAAGCGTATATTGCTGTAAATTACGCGCCAAAATACTCAGAGTGAACTTACCCTAAGCCCACTGACCTTTCCGACCATAGGACGTAGCCATATGTCCATTGTCGGTAAGCGGTTAACAGCATAAAACAATAAAACTATCCAATGGCAAAAATGCATTTTTTTTGTTCATTTCGCCTCACTATAAAATTGGTATATAAAAAAAATTGAAACCGCACATAGCGCAAAATGGTACCAATAAAAACTACACAAATAAACCGCCATACAGGCTCAGAGACGGAAAAATAAAAAATCTGTTTAAAAAAAGACACTGCAAAAAATTGTAAAAATATATATTTTTTTTATTAAAAAAGTAGTAAATTATAACAAAACGCTAAAAATTTGGTATTGCCAGATTCGTACTGAGCTGTGTTATAAAGATAACACGTTATTTATACTGCACGGTGAACTCCAGAAAAACTAACCCTCCCAAAAAAGGCTCAATTGCATTTTGTACATGTTGTTCCCCCCTTAGAAAGAGTTTTTTTTTTCTTGGTTTAGGAGTACATTACACAGTACAGTAAATGGCAGCATTAAAAAGTACATCGTGTCACGAAACAGACAAGCCCTCATATAATTATGTAGAAGGAAAGCTAAAAAGGTTATGGAGAAAAATGCAGGTGACATCAAGAGGTAAAAAAAAAAAGATACACAGGCTAGAGAAACCGTTGCCCATAGCAACCAATGAAATCCAACTGTGAGGGAAAATGAAACTAAGACTCTGATTGGTTGCTATGGGAAAGAAGGCCCCGTCTCCAGGAAGTAGCTTCTATAGAGCAGAGATCACCGAAGTAGATGCCAGCTTTTAGGCTATTAGCAAGTTAATGGTAAAGAGGCTGCCATTTTCAATTTTGATGGCTTTTTCTGGACTCTTGTATAACGTCTGTCAGCATAAACAAATAAATTCCTACTTTTTAATAATGATCTCAGTGAAAAGCTTATTTTATGTGAAACTAGTAGGAATATCAGCTTAAAATGAAAAAAAATTGAACATGTTTATCTGATCTGTGGGCCCCATGTTATAGAGCAGGAGGAGCTGAGGAAATGCTATCAGATCTGTGGACCCCATGTTATAGATCAGGAGGAGCTAAGGACATGCTATCTGATCTGCTGCCTCATGTTATAGAGCAGGAGGAGCTGAGGACATGCTATCTGATCTGCCCCATGTTATAGAGCAGGAGGAGCTGAGGACATGCTATCTGATCTGCCCCATGTTATAGAGCAGGAGGAGCTGAGGACATGCTATCTGATCTGCTGCCTCATGTTATAGAGCAGGAGGAGCTGAGGACATGCTATCTGATCTGTAGTCCCCATGTTATAGTACTGTAGAACTGAGGAAATGCTATCTGATCTGCCCCATGTTATAGAGCAGGAGGAGCTGAGGACATGCTATCTGATCTGTGGTCCCCATGTTCATACATGCCAACTCTCCCGTTTTTGGCGGGGGGGTTCCGCTATTTGGGGTCCCCCCCCCCGCCCTCCCGGGGGAGTTGGCATTCCTCCCGCCGCCTGCAGGCGGCGGGGTCCTTTAAATTACCGCTACTCTTGCGCCGCCGGGCCGCTTCTACAGGCCGGTGAAGCAGCCACAGCGTCCGCTCACCTGCCCGGTGCGTGTCACTGTGCAGGGAGGAGGCAGGAGGGATCCCTCCTCCCCCCTGTATGTCCGGGGCCGGTGTGCGCGCCGTACATACAGGTCAGCGGCGCAGGGGAAGTGATGCGCGGCTGCACTCACTCCCCTGCGTCGCTGAGGAGATCGTCCGAAGCGGGCCGCGCTGCAGGAGCCTGGCCAGGTGAGTGGCTTTTATTATTTTATTTTTATTAGCTTTAGGGGCCATCTACCTGGCTACAATATGGGGGCCTCTTCCGGGCTACGTTGGGGGCACTACCTGGCTACAATGGGGGGTCTACCTGGCAACAGAGGGGGCACTACCCGACTACAATAAGAGGTATCTACCTGGCTACAATGGGGGGTCTACCTGGCAACAGAGGGGGCACTACCTGACTACAATAAGGGGGCACTACCTGGCTACAATGGGGGGTCTACCTGGCAACAGAGGGGGCAACTACCTGACTACAATAAGGGGGCACTACCTGGCTACAATGGGGGGTCTACCTGGCAACAGAGGGGGCAACTACCTGACTACAATAAGGGGGCACTATCTGACTACAAAAGGGGGCACTACCTGGCTACAATGGGGGGTCTAACTGGCAACAGAGGGGGCACTACCTGGCAACAGAGGGGGCACTACCCTGGCAACAGAGGGGGCACTACCTGGCTAACAATGGGGGCACTGTCTGGCTACAATGGGGGGTCTACCTGGCAACAGAGGGCGCACTACCTGGCTAACAATGGGGGCACTACCTGGCTACAATGGGGGGTCTACCTGGCAACAATGGGGGCACTACCTGGCAACAATGGGGGCACTACCTGGCTAACAATGGGGGCACTACCTGGCAACAATGGGGACACTACCTGGCTAACAATGGGGGCACTACCTGGCAACAATGGGGGCACTACCTGGCAACAATGGGGGGTCTACCTGGCAACAATGGGGGCACTACCTGGCTACAATGGGGGGTCTACCTGGCAACAATGGGGGCACTACCTGGCAACAGAGGGGGCACTACCTGGCAACAATGGGGGCACTACGCTACCTGGCAACAGAGGAGGCACTACCTGGCAACAATGGGGCACTACCTGGCAACAATGGGGGCACTACCTGGCAACAGAGGGGGCACTACCTGGCTAACAATTGGGGGCACTACCTGGCAACAATGGGGGGTCTACCTGGCAACAATGGGGGCACTACCTGGCAACTATGGGGGCACTACCTGGCTAACAATGTGGGCACTACCTGGCTAACAATGGGGGCACTACCTGGCAACAATGGGGGCACTACCTGGCAACAATGGGGGGTCTACCTGGCAACAATGGGGGCACTACCTGGCAACAATGGGGGCACTACCTGGCAACAGAGGGGGCACTACCTGGCTAATAATGGGGGCACTACCTGGCAAACAATGGGGGCACTACCTGGCAAACAATGGCGGCACTACCTGGCAACAAAGGGGGCACTACCTGGCAACAAAGGGGGCACCTACCTGGCTAACAAAGGGGGGCACCTACCTGGCTAACAAAGGGGGCATCTACCTGGCTAACAAAGGGGGGTCATCTACCTGGCTACAAATTCGGCTCTACCTACCACCCGAGGGGGCATCTACTTGGCTACAAGGGGGCATCTACCGGCCTGTAAGGGGCAC
Organism: Phyllomedusa bahiana; assembly: GCA_025379985.1. NCBI lineage: Eukaryota > Metazoa > Chordata > Amphibia > Anura > Hylidae > Phyllomedusa > Phyllomedusa bahiana. The sequence continues at coordinate 10,820 of JAODAL010023331.1, read as the reverse complement.
TACCTGGTTATGGGGGGCTACTACCTGGCTATAAGGGCATCTACCTGGCTTTCTTCCAAAACCATTATGCAGTTAGGTGGAGGGGGTGTGGCTTTTTGAGGGGGCATGGCATACCGACAAGATGGGCGTGTCCATGCAAATTTTTGCCGCGGCGCGCTTAGCGCGCCACTTACTGAGGTCTCCTGCTTTTTCATTTTCAAAAGTTGGCAACTATGCCCATGTTATAGAGCAGGAGGAGCTGAGGACATGCTATCTGATCTGCGGGCTCCATGTTAAAGAGCAGGAGGAGCTGAGGACATGCTATCTGATCTGTGGGCCCATGTTATAGAGCAGGAGGAGCTGAGGACATGCTATCTGATCTGCAGGCCCCATGTTATAGAGCAGGAGGAGCTGAGGACATGCTATCTGATCTGCAGGCCCCATGTTATAGAGCAGGAGGAGCTGAGGAAATGCTATCTGATCTGCAGGCCCCATGTTATAGAGCAGGAGGAGCTGAGGACAAGTAATCTGATCAACCCCATGTTATAGAGCAGGAGGAGATGAGGACATGCTATCTGATCTGTGGCCCCATGTTAAAGAGCAGGAGGAGCTGAGGACAAGCTATCTGATCTGTGTGGCCCCAGTTATAGAGCAGGGGAGCTGAGGACATGCATCTGATCTGCAGGCCCCATGTTATAGAGCAGGAGGAGCTGAGGACATGCTATCTGATCTGTGGCCCCATGTTATAGAGCAGGAGGAGCTGAGGACATGCTATCTCATTAGCAGGCCCATGTTATAGAGCAGGAGGAGCTGAGGACATGCTATCTGATCTGCAGGCCCATGTTATAGAGCAGGAGGAGCTGAGGACATGCTATCTGATCTGCAGGCCCCATGTTATAGAGCAGGAGGAGCTGAGGACATGCTATCTGATCTGTGGGCCCCATGTTATAGAGCAGGAGGAGCTGAGGACATGCTATCTGATCTGTGGCCCCATGTTATAGAGCAGGAGGAGCTGAGGACATGATATCTGATCTGTGGCCCCATGTTATAGAGCAGGAGGAGCTGAGGACATGCTATCTGATCTGTGGCCCCATGTTATAGAGCAGGAGGAGCTGAGGACATGCTATCTGATCTGCGGGCCCCATGTTATAGAGCAGGAGGAGCTGAGGACACGCTATCTGATCTGTGGTCCCATGTTTATAGAGCAGGTAGGAGCTGAGGACATGCTATCTGACTGCAGGCCCCATGTTATAGAGCAGGAGGAGCGAGGACATGCTATCTGATCTGTGGACCCATGTTATAGAGCAGGAGGAGCTGAGGACAAGCTATCTGATCTGATGCCCCATGTTACAGAGCAGGAGGAGCTGAGGAACACGCTATCTCATCTGATGGCCCAATGTTATAGGAGCAGGAGGAGACAGGACATTGCTATCTCATCTGTGGCCCCATGTTTATAGAGCAGGAGGAGCTGAGTGACTATGCTATCTGATCTGGGGGCCCATGTTATAGAGCAGGAGGAGCTGAGGACATGCTATCTGATCTGTGGGCCCCCTGTTATAGAGCAGGAGGAGCTGAGGACCCGCTATCTGATCTGTGGCCCCATGTTATAGAGCAGGAGGAGTTGAGGACATGCTATCTGATCTGCACATGGGATAACCATCCAATAACAACACTTCAATAAGATTGATCCCCGCTGACGCGTTTCGGGTCGTCCTTGCTGTACATTTGAGGGGGCGCTCTGGAATCAATGATGCTTTAAAATAAATCATAATAATGGAAATGATCATAGAGAGGCAAAAATCGAGACGCATAGAAATGTTGTTATATGGACATGAATGGAGAACATGAAGCTGATGATATAGAAATAGGACTGAAGTGCATGGAAACAGTTATAGAGAAGCACCGAAATGATGATATAAGGACATGGCTGGAAAACATGGAGCTGATGCTAGAATATGGCTGAAATTTATGGAAATGATCATAGAGAAGCAGAATTGAGAAGCACAGAAATAGTGATAAAAGGTCATCACTAAAAACCATGGACAGGATGATATAAGAATATGGCTGAAATGCATGGAAATTATCAAAGAGAAGCAGAATTGAGGAGAGCAGCATAGCTACAGGGGGAGCAGAGGTAGCAGTCGCTACCGGGCCCCACAGCCTGAGGGGGCCCAAAAGCCCTTCTGCCCAATAAGGAGCCACCAGCATTGTAAATGGCACATAATAGTTGGGGTTGCCCCATTTCCATTTTTTGCACTAGGGCCCAGGAGCTTCAAGTTACGCCTCTGATTGAGAAGCACAGAAATAGTGATAAAAGGTCATGACTAAAAACCATGGACAGGATGATATAAGAACATGACTGAAATGCATGGAAATTATCACAGAGAAGAAGAACTGAGAAGCACAGAAATGAGGATATAAGGACATGATTGAAAATCCTGGATTTCATCGTGAGATGGTTAAAAGCATGGAAACAATCCATTTTGACAGAGTAATTTATTTTTTAGAGTCCTGCAGCCGGCACGTGGGGAGCAATAAAATAATGTCATATAAAGATCCCCCGAGTGTTGTTCTGAGAAAATCCATATTGCCTCAATTATATAGCACACGATTACAGATTATTACACGTCCCACTATCAATAAGGAGTGCGACTGACTAATAAAATAGATTTCCTGTGTAGGACGAGATTTTCTCCATAGGTTTCCTCAGCAGGTTTTGGATTTCCTTCTGGAGAGGCTACAGCCCCGTCGCAGATAATCCCTAATGACCACTGTGCTTCCCTGCCCGCCTCCTATGCCAATACCTCTATGTGTCCGCGGGGATCACCTGACCCGATACCAGTCCACACAGAGTCATTTTTCTGCTGTAACCTGCGTCTGGGGAGCCCATGACTGTTTGACAAATGGGACGACTCGTTCTAGTCTTCATTGATCTCTGTCTGGTAGAAGTGGAATCCATCATCCGCTGGTATTGTTAGCTGGCTCAGCAAAGAGACGCAAGGACCGCCACACTACGCCATAGGCCCACCTGCTGCCTGGACGACTTGAAACTACACAGTTTAACCTATTCTTGTCTAACTTGTCTTCTATAGATGACGACTATCCTGGTCTTTGCAGGACAATGGGAGGACGTTAAAGGGGATGTATCGCTTCATCAGTTCGGCTGTTTTCTTGAAGCTTGATTCTCTAAGTTCCTGAAATCCAGGGGCATTTCTTCCCCTCCCAGCTGGGTGTTTAACTGAAGGGGGATGACATCATCCCCCCTTCACTGTTCATGCTCGCTCCCGAGTCAGTTTACCCCCCCCCCCTCTGAGTCCACATGTCACTGTCCTCTCCCTATGCAGTCTTATTTTGTAAGAGCTGTTTACAAACCACAGGCCTGCATTCAGTCTTCTATGAACTCAGAGCACTGATCTCATCTCCTCTCACAGCTCGAAGTTTGCTACAATTGAATCCACTCTTCTATGAACTCATCCAGAGAACAGATACGTCTCCCTTCTATGTTTACACAAGGCACTGAGGCACAATTCTGCTGTTTTCTGATTAAAGAAGCAGCTTCAGCGTCACTGAGGAGCTGCTAGCTGTATAGAGTGAAATTGTTGCCGGCCCTTTACACGCAGGAGCATTAAGCACCGAGGCACAATTCTGCGGTTTTCTGATTGTAGAAGCAGCTTCAGTGTCAATGAGGAGCTGCTAGCTATATAGAGTGAAATTGTTGCCTGCCCTTTACACGCAGGAGCATTAAGCACCGAGGCACAATTCTTCTGTTTTCTGATTGCAGAAGCAGCTTCCGTGTCAATGAGGAGCTGGTGGCTGTGTAGAGTGAAATTTTTGCCGGCCCCTTATTCTTAGTGAGAGAGGCAGGAATGCACGCTCCCGTGAATACGACCGGGGGCCAAACAGAATGTAAATTAGTAGAGCCGTCAGCCAATTAAATGAAAGGAGGTGGAATCCTACCGCCACTGGGGAACAGTGTTTATAGAAAACGAAGATAAGGCAGACTGTGAAAACAAGACAGCTTTGCAAATGACATCCAATTGCAGAGTTGCTTATTTTCACTGTCCCCTTATTCTGAAGACCATTTAATGAAATGATACAACCCCTTTAAGGCAAGGGCTTGCAGACTACTCTATATATTCAAATAAACTCAAGGGACAAGAACTAGGACTCTACACCACCTATTGCTCAAGTCAAATCCGACTTACTGAGCCTTGCAATATGACTGGAAGTAATGCCAAACCATATACTCATCAGTAGAGTAGATAGAGGTTTGATGTTTGCATTTTTGGAATTGGCTAAGTTAAAGGTTCTAGAGGTAGCTCAAAAGGGGTAACATTTCTCATTAGGGAGAAGCATCATAGAGATCCACTTTTGACCTCCATCTACAGTCTCTCACCTAGCCAACCAGGATGCTGCTCTGCACTGAAAAGGGGCAAACACCCCAAAATAGTAGAGCTGGAGAGAAATTCAACAAACTACTTGTTTCCTACAAAAAGGAACAATGTTCTTGTACTTGAGTGGGGCCCCTCAGCTTCTGAGCCCCACAACAATATAAATTGCAACAATTAAAGGCATAAATAATACCGCCATATATCGGGGAACCAACATAGTACAGCTGGAGAGCAGAAGCCACCAACTACTTGTTCCATACAAAAAGGAACAATGTTCGTGTACTTGAGTGGGGCCCCTCAGCTTCTGAGCCCCAAAACAAAATAATTATCAACAATTAAAGGTATAAATAATACCGCCATATATAGTAGAGCTGGAGAGCAGAAGCCACCAACTACTTATTCCATACAAAAAGGAACAATGTTCTTGTACTTGAGTGGGGCCCAGAAGCTGAGGGGCCCCACAGCAGTATAAAAAGCAACAATTAAAGGTATAAATAATACCGCCATATATCAGGGAACCAACATAGTAGAGCTGGAGAGCAGAAGCCACCAACTACTTGTTCCATACAAAAAGGAACAATGTTCTTGTACTTGAGTGGGGCACCTCAGCGTCTATGCCCCATAACAGTATAAGTAGCAACAATTAAAGGTATAAATAATACCGCCATATATAGGGGAACCAACATAGTAGAGCTGGAGAGCAGAAGCCACCAAACAAAACTTGTTCCATTACAAAAAGGAACAATGTTCTTTGTAACTTGAGTGGAGGCCCCCCTCAGTCTTCTATGCCCCATAACAGTATAAGTAGCAACAATTAAAGGTATAAATAATACTGCCATATATCAGACAACCCACATAGTAGAGCTGGAGAGCAGAAGCCACCAACTACTTGTTCCATACAAAAAGGAAAAATGTTCTTGTACCTGATTGGGGACCCTCAATCTCTGGGCCCCAAAGCAATCGCTATGGCTATAGTTACACCCATGCTCCCGACACACACTGTAAATGCGGTATGAATGCACACGCCGTTATTTGGCTTCCCCACGGCAGGTGACCTTCTGTCCACCAGAGGGAGATCAAGTATTTTAGCAGATTTTTCAAGAATCCTAGACTGCAAATTCTCAATTGTCCATTAGATGTCAGCCTTAAAGATGACCAATGTGCAGCAGATAGATTAGGAAGGGATTTATTAGCCATCAGAAAAGATTCAATTCTGCACACAGTAAATAAGGAGCGGAGATTGATTGTGATTTATTTTGCGCTCTACCTGGGTTTCCCGGTTCATTGATAACGTATTGCTCCCTTTATAAGCCGGAGCTCCCTGATGGGATTCAAAGGGGAATTAACCCCTCCCTTTAGTCTTACAAATAAAAAAAAATAAAGACTGGCTTTTATGAAAGCCTATAAAAATGCATAGCAAAGATCAGCACCGGCCTTTGGTCTGGGACATGGGTCATGGGGATTTATGCAAAAGTTCAGCTTAGGGCCTCCTGCCCTGGGGCCACAACCTGCTTAGAACTTTTTGAACCATTGTTGGCAATGTTTCCCTCAAAGCATCTGAGCTCTGCTTCTTCCAAGCTGTGCAATATAGAACAGGGGCAAAAAATACCAACCATATTAAGGTCTAAAACAGTGTATGGGTTAATGTTAGTAGACAGTCTAACATAGTAAGAAAGCTAATGTAAGGATCCTGCTTTCTAAAGGGCACCAAATAGGTTAATATCATCACCCCTAGTCTGGGGCAGTGAAGTGGTTAATGTCAGAATTCCTTGTGGTCTGAAGCTATGTTAGGGTTAATGTTCGATCCCTGGTGGTCTGCGGCAGTAAAAGGGTTAATGTCAGAATCCCTGGTGGTCTGGAGCAGTAAAGGGGTTAAAGGCAGAAACCCTGGTGTTCTGGAGCAGTAAAGGGGTTAAAGGCAGAATCCCTGGTGGTCTGGAGCAGTAAGGGGTAATGGCAGAATCCTGTGGTCTGACAGTAAGGGTTAATGGCAGAATCCCTGGTGGTCTGGAGCAGTAAATAGGTTGTCCGACACCCTGGTGGTCTACAGCGGTAAAGAGGTTAATGTCAAAATACCTGGTGTTCTAGAGTAGCAAATGGGAACGTCAGAATCCCTGGTAATCTGGAGCAGTAAAGGGGTTAACGTCAGAATACCTGGTGGTCTGGAGCAGTGATGTGGTTAATGTTAGAATCCCTGATGGTCTTGAGCAGTAAATGGGTTAATGTCAGAATCCTTGATGGTCTGGAGCAGTAAAGGGGTTAATGTCAGAACTCCTGGTGGTCTGGAGCAGTAAATAGGTTGTCAGAATACCTGGTTGTCTAGAGAAATAAATAGGTTGTCAGAATCCCTGGTGGTCTAGAGCAGTGAAGGGTTTAAAGTCAATATAACTGGTGATATGGAGCAGTAAATGTGTTAATGTCAGAATCCTGGTGGTCTAGAGCAGTAAATGGGAATGTGAGAATCCCCGGTGGTCTGGAGCAGTAAAGGGGTCAATGTCAGAATCCCTTGTGGTCTGGATCAGTGATAGGGTTATTTTAAGAATCACTGGTGGTCTGGATCAGTGATGGGGTTAATATCAGTATGATTGGTGGTCTAAAGCAGGGATAAATGTTAGAATCTCCAGTGTCCTGGGACTTTAACTGTGCTAATGTCTTCCTTGTTGTGGTAGAAATATATACTGCAACCATGGGCGTAAATAAAGCCATATCATCTGCTATGGGGCCCAGAGATTGAGGGAACCCACTCAGGTGCAAAAATATTGTACCTTTTTGTTGGACATCAGTTTGTGGCTTCTTGCTATACAGCAATATTATTTGGGTTCCGATATATGGCGGTATTATTCATAGCTTTAATGATTGCTCCAGTTCCGCCCATTGGGTTTTGGGAACGAGGGGGGCATCTCATTTTTCTACGAGACCCTATGAACCCTAGTTATTCCCCTGGTAAGCTCCCATTCTATGACCCATTATTTCAGTCACAAATCTCCAAAGCGTTTGTCACCTACTCAGGTAGCATATTCTAAGTGCCCAGTGTGGTTGTTACCCAGCTTTCCCCAGACCCTGACTGGCATATAAATCTCCATTATTATGCCAAGTTCCACTTTCCCTCGGTTTGAGTTTTCTATTGCGGTGTCAGTCTTTACTGAACCTTGACATTTTATTAGTGCACCAGACGACTAGGGTGAACTATGCTACAGTTTTTTTTCCCATGTAGGAATTGAGCAAGGAAGCAAAAAAAAAAAAAAAAAAGCAAGGTCGTAATTTTTTCAGTAAGTTACTATCACTTAGCGGCTTTGGTTGCTTCCTTTGGGGCTTCATTGGATAGCTTGTGTGGTAGGAAAATTAAATTGCAAGAGTCAACGGGTCCCGTCTGGATACGTTCTCCGACAGAACACGGCTGCGGTCCATGCGGCCTGTACAGATCTTTCTTAAATGTAGATTAACCTCATCTCCGAATCATCTATAATGGATGCTGCGGGCGCACACGTGCCTGCCGGATGCATGGCTGACCGAGCCGCTCGTAATGGCCGTCTACCCCACTGGCTTATGTATCAGGAAACTTCACAATACCCAGCGACAAGCAAGGAATGGAAAAGTGTGAGCCTGCTGGATGGATTAACCCAGACATCCTCCTCCTCCGCCGCCCCCTCTCCTGCCAGCCTCCAGAGAGGTCCCATCTATTTTGGCAAGTGGCAGAATTCGTCAGGATCTACAAGAAGGAATGAGCCAGGAGGGAGCAGTCACAGGGACGAGGGCCTGATTGATATAGGGTGTCACCTTGCTGTCAGAATGCATCAGCTCTGCTGTCTCTTCCTCTTCAGCTGTGTAAAACCGGAGCCCTGTAGTCGAAAAGAGACAAAATGCCCAAAGTAGCAGACATTTGTAAAGCGTGTCACATTAATGATTATATTATCCATTTATGGGGGGAGTCCACATCTTACTCCACTCGGACTTCACATTGGGTTACTATCACTAGTGCTCTATTGGCTCTTTTGCAGAATTTCTGCTTTTATTTGGATTGGTGGGACATTGTGCGACTTTTAGTCCCACCAGAGTGTTTTTTTTTTTTTTTTTTTTTTATAAAACATCCATATGGCCACTGACTAGAAAACGCCTTGGAATTTACTGTTTCTGAGTGATGTTCCTTTCATAGATATTGAGGGATAGGTGGCTCTAGAGAGACTCGGCCTTCGCATTGGGTTACTATCACTAGTGCTCTATTGGCTTTTTTGCAGACTTTCTGCTTTCATTCGGATTGGTGGGACATTGTGTGACTTTTAGACATTCAAATTCAAATAACAGTGGCTCACTATGGACTAAGGAAACTATCAAAAAGGACATAGGAAAATTTTGGGAAAAAAGCATTAAACTGTTAACTAGGAAAACATGAAAAAATTTTTGAGGTTCTTAGTTCACACTTTTGGCCAAAAATGTTTAAGCCCACCTCCGCAACTTCACTGGGACCTCAGTACAGGTGGGTCCTACGCTATTGTTGCCTCTCTAATGGGCCCTATTCAGACCTGCATATTTCAGGGAGCGAAGATACCTGCTTCAAAGAACACTGCACTGATTTAAAACCTGAAGAAGTGGGGGGTGCAAAAACCAAAATGGAGGCAGCACTCCTCCCTATATATAGTCAGAAACAACACTTGGGTTTTTTGGGACATCAAAAACGTTGTTTGAAAAAACAAATGCACAGTGTGTGGGAGCAATACAAATAGACATTCAAATTCAAATAACAGTGGGGTCACCTATGGACTAAGGGAAAATATCAAAAAGGACATAGGAAATTTGGAAAAAGCAAATTTCTGCTAACTTTGGAACATGAAAAAAAATTTGAGGTTCTTTTTAAAACATCAATGAGGGCCACGGAATAAAAAAACCCTTGGAATTTACTGTTTTCTGATGGGTATTCCTTTCATAGATTATTGAGGGCTAGGGGGCGCTAAAAGAGGGAATGCGCCTTCACATTGGGTTACTATCACTAATGCTCTATTGGCTCTTTTGCAGAATTTCTGCTTTCATTCGGATTGGTGGGACATTGTGTGACTTTTAGTCCCGCCACAGTGTTTTTTTTTTGTTTTTTTTTAAACCATCCATAAGGCCACGGAATAAAAAAAGCCTTGGAATTTACTGTTTCTGAGTGATGAACCTTTCATAGATATTGTAGGATAGGTGGCGCTAGAGAGACAGGTGTCTTCCTTCTGGTGGAGAACTAAATTTGTACTCTGTAGTTATAGGACATCATGTGATCATGGTACTGGTAGAAATTATAATAAAAAATAAAATCCTTCAACCCAGGGGTGTCAAACGTATTTTCACAGAGGGCCACAGCCACTTTATGATTGCCCTCAAATCTTCAATTTCAACTGTAAGACTGTAAAAATTTAACTACCCCACAACATAACTTGAGACACCATATGCACCAAATGGAGGTGTCCCAGCAGAAGTTTTTTCAAATTGTTCCACCAGAGAAGTTATGGTGGCACATGGTTGGTAAAAGACCAAGATGTCCATAAAGGTTGGAAGATAGCCAGCCCCTTTCCACCTCTTTGGCACTGAGCTTTTTTACCTTGGCGGGTGGTTAGGGTGCCTGGGTAAAGCAGTGCCAGCACCAGGAATTTGCAAAACAGAGTGGCAGTGAGGCATGTCCCAAAGCATCTCCGAATACAATATGGTGCCCACTCCTTGTGCTGGTATCGCCACCTCTGCCAAGCGTAGGTTGTGTCCTGTGGGGAAAGTGGAGAACTGGTCCTTTGGTATTCAGACCTTGCCTATCCCTGCATGTGGTGTCCAATGTCTTGCAGACCACACACAATGATGTGGCAGGCCAGATTTGGCCCTCGGGTCTTGAGTTTGACATATGGGCTTTAACCCCTCCCTAACATGTGGCATACACGTACATCCTCATGTCAGGAGGGGAGTATGGCATCTAAGCTGTAAGACAGAGAGAGAGCCTTATATCACCTGATCATAACCTACAAGCCCACACCATTGTGGGGTGCCCAACAGATGACATTGACCCTACGTCTGCCATGCAAGTTCAGTTCAGAGTGTAACAGGAGAACCAATACAACATTAGTATTACAGTGTATTGTGCAACCAATTAAGTGATCAACCTAGGGTTTCTGCTATCTAGCACTACTATGTGGCTTCTCTCCTATATGGCGGGTTTCTGCTATCTAGCACTACTATGTGGCTTCTCTCTTATATGGCGGGTTTCTGCTATCTAGCACTACTATGTGGCTTCTCTCTTATATGGCGGGTTTCTGCTATCTAGCACTACTATGTGGGTTCTCTCTTATATGGCGGGTTTCTGCTCTCTAGAACTACTATGTGGGTTCTCTCTTATATGGCGGGTTTCTGCTATCTAGCACTACTGTGGGGTTTTTCTTATTTTGGGGTTTCTGCTATCTAGCACTACTATGTGCTCTCTCCTATATGGGGCTC